>JASAMX010016901.1:0-77055 GCA_030248175.1 Microlaimidae sp. YZB2_3
CTTTATGTATAAACTAATGTTTAACACCATTCGAAGAATGAATTAGAAGAATGAATTACATACACGATTTCAGTTTGAAGTCTTTCCTGCAATATTCAACTGAGTTATTACAATTTGAAAAAAAAGCGTCATGTTAGGTTTTTACTAACTGCCCAAATTTGCATATGCACTTTTATGCAAAATATTTTTTTTTTATTTACTACTTTTTATACATTAAACGATTAAGCACAACAAATTACATATACTTTCAAATTTTAAGTTAATTGGTTAAGGTTTGACATAGTTACTCAATTAATTAATTTACTTACTTAATTTATCTAATTTAATTTACTTTACCTAATTTAATTTACTTAATTAACAAACTACAAAATGGACGATCCGGCCATAATAGGCAATTTTTAAACCTAGGCACATCAGAAATATTCAGGCGCGTCAGGAACGAGCCCAGTGAGCATTTCTAAGCCTAAGCAAAACCTAAAAACAATCTAAATGTTCTCCACGCAGCTATTTTATAAAGTTTAGGTTGTTTTTTAGGCTTCGCTTAGGCTTAGCAACGTGTAAGCTTAAGCTCGTTCCTGACGTGCCTGACGCGCCTGACGTTCCTGTGTGCCTAACTTTATAAATTGCCAATACCGGCGGCTCTACGACTGCCGCAATTAAACTAAATAAAGCGACTTGGAGTTTCAAGGTGCTGTGAGTATGGGGTTTTACTTTTCTGCGTTTATTTTTGTTTACGCATTAGAAAGGACTAAAAAACATTTGTTTTTTTGAAGTTTTTTTAATTTCTTAGGTGCTTAATATTAAAATAACCTTGCGTTTACTGTTTCATTATAGGAATATTGTGTAGTTGATTATGCAGTAAACAGTAAGCGTGGTTTCCACTTAACATGTTGGTTAAATGTTTTGTTTTTTTTGCTTTACTTATTCATGGCAGAAACAATATTTTTGATAGTTTAACCATTTTGATAAATATTTACACTTGAAGTTAAAACTGATATACAACTATAAGACCAACTTAAATATTTTTTAAAAATATAAGTAAAATGTGATACAGTAAACGTAAAAGACATCTTTAATGTTACTCTCTTAAAAGTGATTGGTTAATATAACGTAGAAATTAGTAAATTTCTACGAATTTTTTAACGGAAAAGGATCCGCTCACTTAATTAGTAACTTTTACGATTTTTTTATTTATTAAAGGCTTAATAAAAAATTAGTGAAACTCCCGTCTTACAATAAAATTTTTTCAATAAAACTCCGGTTAAAGGATGCATAGAATAGGTTTACATGAAGCAAGAATTTATAATACTTAACAAGCATAATAAATTAAAAATCCAAAACAATAGTTTTAACTTCCAAATTTTACCTTTATTTAAGTTTCAGCGCGATGGCGAGAAGAAAAGTCTTTCTTCGGCCAAACATTTTTCCATATTTCTTTTTATTTAACCATTTTAAGGGTGAAGAAAAAAGTGATTTATGGTTACTTTTCAAATATAAGATTGTTGTAATTAAAAGACAAAATATTTCTTACCTTAGTCTGTCCTTCCTTAATTTGTTTTGTAAACGAAAGTGCAGATTTCACACTTTAAAAAAAATAAATAAAGTGTTGCAAAAACTTAAAATCCCTAGCAGAAAATTTTACACACTTCAAACTAAGGATTTAAAGTCAGTGCACACACAAGCAATTTCGGCCATCTTAATTCCATAGAAATCATCAGCGCCTTTGGAGTTTTTTTCTTTGCAAAGTAAATTTGTTTTAACAATAGCGAAGAATTTCAAATATATTTCCAACAAAATATCCTCACAAGTTTGCTATATTTAGAACAAAATCAAAGGAAACGTCCCGTGGTAAATATTAAAACTTTAGAAAGAGTCGAATTAAATTCGCCAAAACTTATTTTTTTGTTTTAAAACAATTATTTTTGTTATTAATAAAAATAAAACAAAAAAAATGAAGTTTGAAAGAATTTGACTTCAGTTACACATAGGATTTGATTATTTTCGTAGAATATATTTATAAAAATAGTCAAACAAATAACAAAACTAGTGGTAAACTTGATTATAAAAAAAAACCGCCGCACGAGACAAAACTGTATGTTTAATATGTAAAGGGCAATTATCAATTTCAACGAGGTTTTTCTAAGTTAATTTTACGAATTTTTTCGTTCAATCAACTAATATTATAGCAACACTTTTCTAACCTAATTATTTCGTTAATTTAATCAAAATGTGATTTACGACTTTTTTTTCAACGAATTTTTTAGGGCCACTTTTTAGAGAGTAAGTTTTCAACTGTAAAATTAATTGCAATGCTACAAGAATTGCCTAAAAACAAAGTAATTTTTAAAATTTACCAACATGTGCGTGTTTGTCGGTTTGATAAAAGCTAAGGCTAAAGTTCTTCAGTACTAAGTCTTTTTTGGGCTTAGTATTAAAGCTAAGGCTAAAGCGATTTTTATACCTTTAGTACTAAAGCTAAGGCGCGCGGCTAAAATGGAATTTCCCGGCAATGCACAGCCCTACCGCGCTCGTGCTGTCTCCGCTTTCGTTTCGTTTCGGTTTTTTGTCGCGGTTTCCGGCAGCAGTTCCGCCCTCTCCTGCCTCCCGGTTTACGTCCTGCGGCCTATTTAGTAAAGACGTTCGTAAATTTTTATTTTACAAATCTCCGTCTATATTTTGTAAATTATATGAAAGAGGATATATGACACGACGAATATTGATCAGTCGGCGGAGATGAAATGACGTGGCTGCCACTAATCAGCGCAGAGTAACGCCCGGAGATGCTCCCCCTGGATTACGAGTCAAAAAACATTTATCACGTATTTTTTTAAAAATAGGCGGAGATTTGTAAAATGAGAATTTCCAAAGGTTATTATGAAACGGGCCCCTGGCTGGATTCCTTCCGCTGGAACGTCCCCCGTTACAGCGGAGATTGGTTTGGTTGGTGACGTGCAAAATCCCCATAAAAGTAGCGTAAAATCCTCAAGGCAAAATTCATCATAACGTAGTGCGAATTGACCAACAATCAGAAATGCGTTTGCAAACTAAAATGTGTTATAAAAACTAAGTTTTAATCATAAAAGCATGAAAAATATTTTAATTTTTTCCTAAACCTAAGCAAAGCCCTAAAATCAAGCTAAATTTTATCATGATAAAATTTTGTTGTACTTTACAAGTGTCAAAATTTAAAGGAAATATTGCAAACGCGTTATATTTATAGGGATTTTATAACGTTTATGGGGATTTTGGCCTATGGGGTTTTTATATGGATCCGTTTGGTTTGGTTTGGTTTATTGTTCCGTTATGGATGGTTTTTTGACTATCGCAATCATAGGTGGGAAGATAAGGGGTTTGGGGGGGATAACCGGCTTTCTTTTAATTATAGTTATTTAAAAATATAAAATACTCCATATTTTTGCTTATATGATTTGTCTGTTGAATAATCTAAATGAAAGCTTTTCCTCATAATAAATTATGTAATGATACACACGTTGAAATACTCCACAGTATTATGTGAAAAATTTTTTCATGCGATTTTTCAATAAACTCGAGATTAATCCACAAGTCATAATGAATATATTAGATATAAATCCTTTTTTTTTGCAAATACGTTGTCCATTGTAAAATATTCCACATCGTCATTAGATAATTATCATTTAATGCACAAATTTCAAACGTTACGAGTCAAAATTACGCTGATTTAAACTGATTGTGACTCTTTTTGTTAGAGACGCCACAACATATTAAAATTCAAGAAAAATCGTGTGGAGTATTTGAAAATAAAAACCTCTACTATAGATTATTCAACAAATTTTTGAGTATTCCACAGGTCATAGTAAATATTTCTGCCTGATGAAAAATCTACACTGTGTTTTTTTAACATATAATTTTATTAGAACAACTGTTTAAAACAAAGTCAGTTTATTTACACTTATTTATTCTTGGGTGACCAAAACAAGCTTTTGTAAAAATCAATAATATTTTTTTATTAATTTTGATTTTTTTTATTTTCGTGTTTAATTATAATTTTTATCATAACACGCGTAGATTTTCTAAAAGAAAGTAAATATTCAAGCACGCACATGTATTTATCAAATATCATGGGTTGCTGGTAAATTGGGTACAATTGAAAAAATGATCAAAAATCAGTTTAGTCTTGAAAATAACATTCTTCTCATCGGTTGTTAGTAATTTATGTCTTCATTAATGAAAAACTCTCATTTGAAATGAATATGGTTATGAATCTAAAATTAGCTTTAATGTTTTTGTTAATGTTTTATGCAATGCTTCCTACACAAGCGTATACTGTACAGCTAAAGCTGAACCAAAAAGAACAGAAAAAAAATTTTCATAGAGGTAAAATTATTCATTTATAACTTAAAAATAACAAAAAAATATGTAATTCTACATTGTTCAAACACTCATGATCTAACTGAACACGACTTAAGTGACTTAAGTAGATCAACTGATTGTTTAAATTAAGCCTGGAACTTTTTTTTCTAAGAAGTACAGTGTAAATAGTTGCGTGCCTCATTCAATACTGACTACAGTTAAAAAGTTATAATTAAGGCTATTAATTATTTTGGATTAATTTGTGGTGACTTTTATGTAAAAAAGTACATACTTATTAGTTTCTAACCTTTTTGAAGCGTTTGTATAATAGTCATTTGTTGAAAAAATATCTTGATAATTATCATAGTTAAATATATTTTTGTTTTGTTTTTGACTTGAGATATATATGGCAAAACCATATTTTAGCGCAATACTTTTTTGTTAAAAGATGCAATAGAAAATTTTTGGTGTATGTTTTTTGCTTGAAAATCCAATACAACATCTGTCATCTACAAATTTTGAATTTCAAAAAGTTTAAAAAAATAAAGCAGAAATTATTTAAAAAATGTCGCCTGGATGATCTGTTTTGTTTTTTGGCAATTAATTTACTATATAGCAACAAAGTTTTACAAAAAAAGATAGCAAAACTTTGAAAATTTCATATAATATCTAGGTTAGTTTTATAAAAGCGAAAAGGCGACATTTAATTAACTTCCTGAAACATTTAAAAAACAATCACGATTAAAGTTTACACAAATAGCAAAAACGACTTTATTTGTAAATCTTGACTTATTATGACACTTGATTTTTGCCAAAACTTAATGTCATTTTAATTAAAAATTGGTTATTCTATTAATTTTCATATACTCTCAACATTTTATATCTGCAGAGTGGTGCATTTCACGTTTTTTAAGGTAATATTTATTTGTTTTACCATGTATATCGTTTTTTAGACTATCAAATGGGCTAGACAAACGTTTCTGGAACTTTCTTTCATTCAATTCAGTCAAGAATTGCGCCGTCGACAAAAAAACAGCGCTAAACAACAAATTTAAACCTTTGGCAAGGATGGAAGTTCTGTTACCATAAGCCATTCAATATATACCATTTTTAATTTTAAAAAAATAAATGAAATCTTGCCAAATTATCGTCTGAAAATGTAAATAAAATGACCAATTAATCCAGATAAATGGTTTTTATAAAAGAAAAAGTGAGTCCATAGTTTTAAGCTCCAGTTTTCAGAGCTCAATAGCATCCCGGATTTTTCGACCTTTGTGCTAACTTTCTTAAAAAATAAATGCCACACAATATATTTTTAAAATGTGTTAACAGATTTATTTGGCCTCATATTTTTGGACGTCACACTGTTACACAGTGCTAAAAAGTACTAGGATTCACTAAATTTGTCCAGTGGTTAGTTATAAAAATTCTTGGCCACGGGTTTTGTGCATTACTCTACTTTGCCCTAGCTGTACACTGATTAACCTGGCATGTGATAAAGTACAAACGCACATACACACGCGGTAAAAATAAATTCACAGATATAAACATAGATAAAAATATACCATTTCCCCTTTAGAAACAAATCCCAGCCAAATCATAAATTAAACATGCATCAAAATTGATATGAAGAATAGCTTTGTATTTGACGCCTGACTCTTAAGCCCGTTTCACACTGGAGTGCTACGTGCTAGATGCTAGGTGCTAAGTTCTAGGGTGCTAGCTGCTAGGTGGTAGGTTCTACGTGCTACGTGCTAAGTGCTAGGAGATGTTCACACTGCAGTGCTAGCTAGCACTGCTGAAAGCAGGTTTGAGAAAATACGTTATTGTTTTTTAATGTAGTGAAATAAAAATGTCTCTTAACGAATGTTTTTAACGAATTGTCTTAACGAACGAACAAATAAAAATGTCTCTTAACGAACGAAGTGAATTCGCAACGCGGCATTTATTATTTATTACGCATTCACTTTAAATTTTGAAACATAATTCAGCAATTAATTTATTTGGAATGTATATTTACCAAATATATTCGAGAATTCTTTGTAGTAATATGATATATCATATTGCGTATGATATCACTGTATCTGTAAAAAAAACCTGCATATTGCTACCATGAACCTTTAACCATTTCAATTTGCTCGCTCGCTGGGCATTAATCATGGCCAAAAATGCACCATATAGATTATGGCCACTGGGCCATATAATTGGCGTCACCAGAATATTGTTGATGTAATAGTGGAAAATCAGGTTGAACAAGTGAAAAGAAAATCAGTAGCCACTAGATTTTTTAAGTCGGTGTGTCGTGAGCTTTCATGTGGGTTTAAATAAATAAACCCGAAATTTAAAATTCAAAACATTCTTTTGGGGTTTTTTGGGTATGTAACTGCGGGTAACTATTGAAAATATTAACTTAAGATTAAACTTTGTAAAATCAGCACGCACAGAAATTTCATATGAATGTAAACGCGGCTTAAAAAGATAAAAATAAAGAAAACCACCCCTAGTAACTTTTGGGGTACAAACTGGTCTTTTTGGTAATCCGAGATCCTACAGCAATTAGATTTCTTAAATCAGCACGTCGCGGTTATTTAGAGCGTCTATTTAAAAGTTGAATTTTTACGAGGTACTCACTGGTGTGACTTAAGGCTCATACTTATGTAAAAACGTCCTTTGGACAAAGTCCAAAGGACAAACACAGCGTTATAAACGTATGTAAAAACATCCTTTGGACTAAAGGACGTTTTTACATAAGTATGAATCAGCCTTATGAGTTCCTAAACGTTGGCGGAACCGTCACTGAAGATCAGACATCATGAATAACCCAAAGCCTTCCGGGTTTTAAATATGTTGCTAACAAGTTTTTGTGCACTGTCTACAGTAGACTAGTTCTGAATAAGCGTTTTTTACTGTACGAGAGAGGATACAAAAAAAAAAAGAATTTTAAAAAATCGCAATTTTCATGTGTTCTTTAGTTTTGAACCTATACTTAATTAGAATTGCTACACGATGAGATGTTTTATTATGTTAAAGTGCTTTAATATATTATTTTGTGCTAAATAATGTTTGGTCTTTTGATTAAACATCACGATAGTTAGAAATCATCTCTAAAAAGTATTTTCATTAATTTTTATTTATTAATTAATTTTCATTAACAGTGATTTTGAATTAACAAAAAAAAGTTAAAATTTGTGTTTTGAAACTAATTAAACCTACTTAGATTTTTTACCGTTGTGATTGTAAAACTATATTAAAAATTTAAAAATAAATTTTAAAAAGTTCATTCCAAATGTTTAAATAGAAGCATTTTCTGTAATAAATTGAAACATTAAAAAAGTAAAAAGCAAACACGCCAGCTGCGCCATACTTATGAAGCGCAAAAAACTAAAAAACCTCAAAAAAAGCATTAGCTTTTTTTAATATTAAGAAGTATTTAAGAAATTTTGAAGGGAAGGAGTCAAGATTTTAACTAATAAATATTTGAAATATTGGAGACCCTAAAACGTACTAGTCGCTTACTGTTTCTTCATTTCCCCCCACATATGATTGGCACTAGTTGTCATTGTACCCTCTTACAACACTGAAAAAACCTTTTGAATGTTTGTAGCTCCATACAACAATGATTAAAGAATAGAAATATTGACCATCCTTAACCCTTTGTAGTACTCTCTAAATCTACTTAATGGATTTCCAAAATCCTGTTTTTGGAATTTTGAACAGAGAAAATAATTTGTACATTTTTTTAACAAAGTAATTTAAAAAAAATAATAATAAGTAATTGGTTAAAAGGAAACATTTATTTGTTTAGCTTACAGTAATTTTTATTTGTTGTGAAGAAACAATATTTGTCTCGGTTCAAAAAAATACAAAGTAAATTTGGAGAGTACCCAAATGTAGATTGCCCGAAGAAAACATACATTTTTGAGCTAAGGAAAGTCTGAAGATTGGACACAAAATTTTCAAACGCAAGGATTCGTATGATAAAAAGTTAGAAATTTGTCTTAAAAAATTAGCGCTAAATTTGGAGGAGGGGTTTGAATTTAACTCTCCACTATTTAAAAAAAGAAGTGTTTTTTTTCAAAAAAAGCCCAAAGTTCAAAGATTTTATTGTGACTAGAGTTATTTGGATATTGATCCCTGCATTCTTGGATATTTATAAAAAAAAATCTAACTCTTTTTTTAAATATAAAAGAAAAAAGAAACTAAAAGAAGCGGAGAACAGTAATAAAGAATAAAGTTTATTTGTGGTTATTTAGTTAGTAAACATTTTTAGCTTATATAGTAAATTAAGAAAGACATTTATGAATGAGCAAAAATTAATTGTAAGTTATCACAAAGGGCGAGGACCCTCTACTTTTTGGTCGAGTAGGGCCTACTTTCTCCACTGGTAATGATAGCGGTGATCTAATTCCAGGAATCTCTTTAGCAACTTCCGTTATATGCTAAATTAAGTGGCTGAGTAAACAAAGAGTACCTAATCAACGTAAAGTTTGCGTGACTTTTTGATTATTTCTTGGTCAACACAAATTGTGAGCCACTCATTGATGTTTTTTTTTATTGTAAAGCAAACTTTTAAATATAAAAATAGAAAATATTCTACTTTAGAAAATGTCCGACTGTACACTAAATTTTTAGAAAAAATTTTGCTAGAAAAGTCGTATTTGCAAACTTTTTGTGCTATTTTTCTAGAAAAAAGTCTGTCAATTTCTGCAAATTTTCTTGCGCTGCTATTTTTAACACAGTGTTAGTTTTCTTTCAGTAAAAATGCGCAACTTTTTATGCATTCAACGCTGATTTTTTCGCACTGCGGTTATTTTTAAACAGCAAAAAAGTCACTTTGCGCATATGCAATTTTTATAGCAAAATTTTGCGTACAGTTGGGCCATTCTCTTGTGCTATATATTCTTGCTATAAGCAAGCAGCTGTTGTTTAATATTTAATGAAAGCAGCACGAACTTTAACTCAAATCATGCCATTGAAAGGGAAATTGCAAATTTAATCACGCCCCCAGGATTTATCAATTAACACTATTAATTTTTCTGAACCAGCATTTAGCAAAATATATAGATAAAAAAAGAAATACAGCTATAACAACCCCTACGTCAAATTCTTAAATTAGTACAAGTCCACAAATAAGTTTATCTCGCACCAACGGGTTAATCAATGGCGATGGCGGTTAAGCAATGACGGCATATAGATTTAGGCGTAAAAATAATAATAAAATTAAGTCCAATGTTCAATTAAATAATACTTATATTAAATCTGTATTTGTTAATAAAGGGCTTGATCTTATTAAATTTGATAATTTATTTCAAGATTGAAGTCTACTCTCTACGTTACCTATCAACTTAAGTAAGTATGATAAATTTAATATTGTTTACACGTACTTACCTGGCATTGGTACTTATTTTTGTAATCACAAAATTTTTTTAAAAAATCTTAATCTGGTCAAATTATCTAATTTACTTAATTCCAATTGTGAATGTGTTTTGTCAGAATTTTGTGATCCCGTAAGTAAACATATTGTAACTGGTAATCTACAGTTAATACAAAATGCAGTTTTAAAAAAATTATTTAGTTTTGGCGCTAAATATAGATTACCAAAACCGGTTAATTGGGAGGATGTTAAAATAGCTACTGATAATTGTATTGATAATCTTATTATGCACTGTAGTAAAAAATTTAAAATAATAATTTCAATTTTAAAAAAAAAGAGTCGCACAATAATTGCAAAGCGTATTGAATTCTGCGTTAAAACCAGCTTGATATTTTTTACCCCGATGGGTTTTACGATGAGAGTATTATTAAAAGACATATAAAAAAAATTTCAAGATAAATTTGTGATTTCTACTATAGATAAGGCTAACAATAATTTTGGTTTCATCTGCAAAAAATATTATGCATTAGTTTTTTGTAATGAAATTGGTATAAATTTTGACATAAACACTCTAAAAAAAAAATGTGAAAACATCAATGAATGGCTCACAATTAGTGTTGACCAAGAAATAATCAAAAAGTCACGCAAACTTTACGTTGATTAGGTACTCTTTGTTTACTCAGCCACTTAATTTAGCATATAACGGAAGTTGCTAAAGAGATTCCTGGAATTAGATCACCGCTATCATTACCAGTGGAGAAAGTAGGCCCTACTCGACCAAAAAGTAGAGGGTCCTCGCCCTTTGTGATAACTTACAATTAATTTTTGCTCATTCATAAATGTCTTTCTTAATTTACTATATAAGCTAAAAATGTTTACTAACTAAATAACCACAAATAAGCTTTATTCTTTATTACTGTTCTCCGCTTCTTTTAGTTTCTTTTTTCTTTTATATTTAAAAAAAGAGTTAGATTTTTTTTTATAAATATCCAAGAATGCAGGGATCAATATCCAAATAACTCTAGTCACAATAAAATCTTTGAACTTTGGGCTTTTTTTGAAAAAAAAACACTTCTTTTTTTAAATAATGGAGAGTTAAATTCAAACCCCTCCTCCAAATTTAGCGCTAATTTTTTAAGACAAATTTCTAACTTTTTATCATACGAATCCTTGCGTTTGAAAATTTTGTGTCCAATCTTCAGACTTTCCTTAGCTCAAAAATGTATGTTTTCTTCGGGCAATCTACATTTGGGTACTCTCCAAATTTACTTTGTATTTTTTTTAACCGAGACAAATATTGTTTCTTCACAACAAATAAAAATTACTGTAAGCTAAACAAATAAATGTTTCCTTTTAACCAATTACTTATTATTATTTTTTTAAATTACTTTGTTAAAAAATGTACAAATTATTTTCTCTGTTCAAAATTCCAAAAACAGGATTTTGGAAATCCATTAAGTAGATTTAGAGAGTACTACAAAGGGTTAAGGATGGTCAATATTTCTATTCTTTAATCATTGTTGTATCAATTACTTATTATTATTTTTTTTAAATTACTTTGTTAAAAAAATGTACAAATTATTTTCTCTGTTCAAAATTCCAAAAACAGGATTTTGGAAATCCATTAAGTAGATTTAGAGAGTACTACAAAGGGTTAAGGATGGTCAATATTTCTATTCTTTAATCATTGTTGTATGGAGCTACAAACATTCAAAAGGTTTTTTCAGTGTTGTAAGAGGGTACAATGACAACTACTCTCTAAACTCACTTAATGGTTTCAGAAATAGCCTTTTACTTGTTTTTTAATAACTGCTGCACAAAAAGGCCGATCGACACGATTTACTTTAAATTCAATAAGTGTGCTGTTAATGTTTTCACGGTTACTGATTTTGCATAATTACTGGTATGGTATTCACTGATATGAAACCAGTAGTTGCGTATTACTGGTTTCCACCCCCTTTACTGATTTGATACTTACTGGTTTAAAACCAGTAATTAATTTGTAATTGTTTTATTACTACACCTTTTGTTTTTGGTTTTGCTTTTTTGTGTTTTTTTTAGGTTTCTAGCATATATTCGTTTTTCTAATTATTTGTGTATTCACTTTCAAATCTTTACTTTTTTAAACAGTACAAATTGAATGCAAAAAATAGACAAAATAGCAATTTTAGAGAAAATATAGCATTATAACAAAAAGCATAACATTCAAAACAAGTTTAGCATATACATTCATTGAGAACCCTACGTATTTGAACGAAAAAACTAATACTTGCATTTTTAATTAATTCCACAGTAAATATAACTTGAGATCAGTGTAAAATACAAAACATTTCACAATAAAAATTTATAACGTATAATGAAAATGCAAATATCATCACAAATAAACACAGTAATCAAACTTTGTAGACGGATAATCCTAAAAAAAAACTAAAATTTTAAGCTAAATTTGCTTATAATTGTTGAAATTGACATTTTTGAGTTTTTAAAAAAACAACCAATATTATAATCACAAACAAAATTTGAATTTAATAACATTGGTTAATAATATTAAAATTACTTTTATATGGGAAATAAAATTTCAAAATATTAATCTATAATTTATAAAACAACTTTCCTTAAATGTATTTAGCAAGTGAATATTTTTCACATATGAGTGTACCCAGCTCACAAAATGGTCATCAAAATAGCTCAAAAACAAAATGTTGCTAACAAAGTCGCATATGCGCAACTCGTTTTTTTTTGTAAAATAATAATTGCAGTGCGAAAAAAGCATTGAGTGCAAAAAAGTCGCACATTTCTACTGAAAGAAACTAACACTATGTTAAAAATCGCTGCGCGAGAAAACTAGCAGAAATTAGCGGATTTTTTTTAGAAAAGTCGCGCAAATACGATTTTTCTAGCAAATTTTGTTCAGAAATTTGAAGTACAGTTCGACATTCTCTTTTTTATATAATATGCTTGATACAAATCTTGAAAAATGTTTTATATTAATTAACAAAAATGTCCCTTTAGAAAGATTAAAAATTTATTGCTTTGGCAATTGCAAAAATTTTTGTTTTTTTGTGTTTTCTAAATTTGATTTCTAATTAGCGATATTGAAATAACAGACGATTAAATTCTAAGTTTTAAAATAATTATGCTACGGACTTTTTTAACCCATTGCTAAATTATCAATTTTTCATTATGTAATCACGTCACTACTGTCTTTGTGGCATAAAATAAAAAAAATGAAAATTGACTGAGTCTTCAGTCCCATTCGCTGAAATATTTAGTGCAATTACTGAATTTATTTGAAAAAAATATTAAGAAATATTGTTATCCTCACAGAGTGTCATTTTCAAGTATGATATTTGGTTCTATTTCACTCTGCAATCTACTTTTAGTTTGCATCAGCTATCTCGAAATATTTTTGATAGTGTTATAGTCTTATTGAAACTGTAAAACTGTGTTTTTTATTCCTTTAGTGTTTTAAAAATAGTGTGTAATAACTTAATTTAGGGGGTCCAGCATGGAGACCCTAAATTTGAAATCTTGAACTCTGGGAAATATCGGTACCTTCCTGGTTGGACCATCCAGGAAGGACTGAGGGTCCGATTTTTTAACAAAGTTTTTTAAAATCAATCTTAAGTCTAATATTGAATTTCACCAAAATAGCGTATATAGACCAAAAAAGCCCAAATAGTATATACCAAAATAGCCTGTAAAAAGTGTATTTTAAACATTGTATTTTGTATTTTTTTAAAAAAATGTTTTTTACAGTAAATAAAAAATATACTTGGTTGGGAAGAGGGTCGGCTATGTTATATGGAAGAGGGTGGGGTGTCAGGGCTGACCCCTCTCCACCCCTCTCCCCTGGATTTTTTTCTAGGGGTGTCGGAGTCCGATATTATGGCCCCGTCTGGGGGGGGGGGGCGTTGACTCCTCTGTTCCCCAAAAAGCACACACCTATAGGGACGGCCGCCTTTCACCATCCCAAACTGCGGCAAAGTCGGATTGTTTTTTTGTAAAGGGGAGAAGGAGGGAGGGGCCCTTAGGATTTTTTTTATTTTGGAAGAATTTGTTTTAATTTTTTTTTGTTCAAATATAAGTTTAAAAGCATTTCTGAAGCTTTCCAGGCAAAACCTTAGCCTAAACAAAATCTAAGCCGAAGCAAAACCTTAGCTAACCTAAGTCTAAGCTAACTCTAAGCCTTCAGGTGGATCTTGTTATACCTCAATGTTTCTAACATACTTCATTGCAAAGCATTTCTATTTTAATATAATTCTAATTAAAATTAAAAGTATAACAACCTGCATTCAACAATTACAGACAGTTAATTGTTTACTCAAAAACTGGGTGCACGATTAACTAAACTAAACTAAACCAAGTTAAAAACGTGTTGTATTAAAAAAAAATGAATCCTATAAAGTATTTGACCAACAGATAGAAATTATTTTATTTTTTATTTGTATAATACTTTTTTATTTCAAAATATTGGTCAATCATACCTTATAATTTTTCTACACCTAAACAAATACTAATTTTATTCACACCTGGTAATCAATGACATTTTTTTATAAAAAAAGAATTAAGCCATAACAGCTGTTTTAAACAGCCGATTAACTTAATCCAGTAGTAAACATGCGACATCAATGGACCGCGACCTCAAGCGTCCCACCGCAAAAAAAATACTCGACCAAAATTAAATATTTTTTACTTTATCTTTTAAAAATTTAAAGTTGTTTCTAATAATAATAAGTTTCTTTTTTGAAAAAGCGAATTTAAATTTTAGTTTAAAATATTACATAATTTTGTTTTGACCAGTCCAAAAAAACACATGCAAACAAAACTTATAGGTTGCACAAAAAATTAAACAAGGGTTACAAAAATATTTAAAATTGTTATTTTTGTTTATTTTTTTTCAGAAAATTAAAAAAAATGACTACAATACAACACGTTTTAGAACAATGGTTTTACAAGAATATAAATTCTATGTTAAAAAAGCTTTTATATGTATTAATTTTTACATGACTGTTAATAAAAAAGATATATTTTGTTGAATAAAGGAATTAATAAAAGATTTTGATGGATTTTTAGTATGACCTTTAAAATTAGTATGACAAACATTTTACTGAAATATTTATTAGTTTTTAAGTAAGTACTATAGAATGTTGGTATACAAATTTAACACTGTTTTATTATATACTAGAATTAATTATTTTTTTCATTTTAGTATAGGCAGGCACCTTGCACTGAAACTTAAAATAAACATAAGATATAGAACACACAAACATTGAACCTGTACGGAAAATATCGTAATCATGCAAATGTTCCCTGATCATTGATTAGTGGCGGCACTGACGGAAAATAACCCGCTTATTATAATATCTGTAGCCATATATTTTTTTATTTTTACATGCAAATCTTAATTACACGTTTTAAAACAGACAATTTCTAATATAAATTAACATACATAATTTGTGTAATGTCATTATTAAACACCCCAGGGTTTTGTCTTTCGCCTTTCTTCTTTTTTTAAAAAACCATTTGCATGATTACGGTATTTTCCGTACAGCAGCAATGTTTGTGTGTTCTATATCTTATGTTTATTTTAAGTTTCAGTGCAAGGTGCCTATACCTGTCTTACTAGTAACGTTACTAGTAAGAAAATTTTAAAATCTATACTATACTATACTCTACTAGAATCAAAAGCTCACGCCATATACTATACTATACTATACTAGAATTAAAACTGCAGGTCTTATACTATACTATACTATACTAGAATTAAAATTTAATTTTAGTAGGCATCCCTGGTATATAGTCATTTGCAAAAGAATATCTGATAATTATCATAATTAAATATATTTGGGTTCTATTTTTATATCTAAAGACATTGACAAAGCCATATTTTTTGTGCAATACTTTTTGTTAACAGATGCAATAGAAAATGGTGGTATATGTTTTTTTTGTTTGAAAATCCAATGCAACATTTATATGCCTCTTTAAATATTGTATTAAAAAAGGTTAAAAAAACTAAAGCTAAAACTAAAACTTTTCAACAATTAATTTACAATATAGCACCAAAGCTTTACAAAAAACATGAAATTCCATATCTAAGTTTTTTTCTCTATTATTTTAAAATATATTATTTTTTGGGCATATTATTTCATTTCACTTTGCAAGAAAAAATAAATAAGACTTATATAAAAACAAAAGGCCAAAATTTTATTAACTTCCCGAAACATTTTAAAAACAGTCACAATTAAAGTTTACATAAATAGCAAGAACGACTTTATTTGTAAATCTTTACGGAGTATGACACTAGAATTTTGCCAAAACTTATTGTCATTTTAATTATGATGTTGTTCTATAAATTTTTATATATTATCAACATTTTATATCTCTAGAGTGGTCCATTCCACGTTTTTTAAATTAATTATTTCTTTGTTTTTTTACGTATATGTGTTTTTAGACTATCAAATGGGCTAGACAAACGTTTCTGGACCTTTCTTTCAATAAATTTAGTCAAAAATTGCTTTGTCGACGAAAAACAGCGCTAAACAACAAATTAAAAAAATTGACAAGTAGGGCAGTTCTGTTACCGAAAACCATTCAATATATACGATTTTAAATTTAAAAAAAATAAATGAAGATATTGTCAAGTTATCGTCTAAAAATCCAAATAAAAGAACCAAGCAATCCAGATAAATGGTTTTTATGGAATAAACTAGTGATTATTCTCCGTTTCAAAGCATAGCTCCAGCTTTTGAAGCTTAGATTCATCCCAGATTTTTGTGTTTTTGTATACTCAACTCATACTTATAACAGCTTTGTTTTTCTTGAGTCTAAAATGTGTTTTATTCAACTTTTTTTCCTGCGTGTTACACTATATAGTTATTTTAAATTATGTAATAGCATTAAAATATATAATAAAGGAAAAATAAGACGCTTAGAACAAAATGCTTAAAAACAAAGGTCCCATTTATCGATTTTTGGTCCCATTTGAATGGGATCCCATATAAATGGGATCCCATTTGGGACTTATTTAAATGGAACTTACTTAATTGGGATCCCATTTAAATGGAACCTGGTCCCATTTAGTTCCATTTAAATGGGATCCTATTTAAATAAGACCTATTTTTTAAACAGTTTGTTCTAAGTGTCTCATTTTTCTTTTACTATATATTTTTGGTAGTATTTTATATAACTTTACCAAAAATAATAACATGACAGTAATATGCATATTGTGGTTTTGACTGAAAAAGTCTTGCTGTATTAGTGTTTATTCTTTAACCTGGTCAACCTACATAATAAATATTTTCATTTTTCTGATATCTGACCTCAAAACTTTAAAGACGACATTTTTTAAGAATCACTAAATAAACTTATTAAGTGGTCAGTGGCAACTACAGTTAGCTTCTCATATGTGCTGTGTGGTTTATTTGGGTAATAAAAACCCCAAATTTTTTTACTATATTGATTATTGATCATACTCAAATGCCGTTAAGCAAAGAAGCGCGTGATTTTTGGTGTAATGCTATCAAAGACCTTAAAGCCAACTGAACATCGCAATATTATCGCCAAAAAGCATTCAAAATAGTTAACATAATTTTTTGATGCTTTCAAGTCATACAGAATTGCTGGTGATCTTTTTTGTTGGATTGAGACCTTTTTATGCTTTCGCACACAAAAAATTATTATTGAGGATTGCTGTTCAAGCTTTAGTAAAGTCTCTTCAGGTGTCCCCCAGGGCTCGGTTTTAGGCCCTTAGCGTGTTTTTTTTTTATTATTTAAAAATCAGGTACCCCAAGAAATTCCGGAAGTGAAATGTAAGCTTTTTGCCGATGATATCAAGCTTTGTCCCTTTAGAAATATAAACAAAGATAATAAGATATTACAAGAAAGTTTCAATAAACTTATTTCTTGGTCAAATAAATGGCAGCTATAAATCGCGTACCATTAATGAAGCGTAGTTTACATGGGGTTCAAAAATCCGAAAATACTTGTTTTTATAAAAAACTCACCTTTAAATGAAAACACTGAAGCGCGAAATCTTAAAATAAACATTTCAAACTCTCTTAAATTCTTTAGTCCTTGCAGTTTTATAGCAAAATCAGCTTTTAAAACTTTAAACACAATTTTAAGGTGTTTTTAAACTATTAACGTGGCTGCCTTAGTTGCAGCATTTAAGGCATACATTAGACCAATACTGAAATACTGAACTGCAGCATAGGCTCCCTTTCGCCTAAAAGATATTAATTGTATATTAAGCGAGTACAGAGAAGTTTTACCCAAACGCTTGTTTTTAAGATGTGGTTTAACTGTAGAAATAACTATGTTGAAAGGCTAAAATATTTAAAGTAAGAATCCTGACAAGCGAAAAATTCATTTTGATCTTAAATTATGTTTTTCAATTAAAAATAATCTTACCGATCTTTAGTTTTCAGAAGATCATAATTTAAAATTCAAAGTAGCGCGTGCTATTAAATTTATGTATTTTCATTTGTTTCCTCTAAGAGTAGCAAGATATTGGAATATGTTACCACAGGTAACAGTAAATAGTCAAAATGTAGACAGATTTACAAAGAGCATAAAAATTTTTCTTTTAATTCTATTTTTCAATTTGATAGGTACATGTGAAGCAGCCTATTTGGCTCTGTGTATCCTTTTCTTTTTTATAACCATGCAGTATGTTTTTCTAAGACATTTTTATGTATATTACATTATTTATATATTTTTAATCTTACCTGTGTATGTGCAACTCAAATTGGTGTTATTAAATGTTTTTAGATTCTAATTACTATGCTGGTTTGTTTTTTAATAAAAGGTTTTTCATTCATTCAAAAAAGCAATGCATTACTTATGGAATTTGAATTTGACCTATTTTGGAGTACTGTAGACCTGTGTGGTCTCCTTATTTATTTAAATATATTAATTGTATTCAAAATGTTCAACTTATTTGTCAAATGTGATTAAATCGATCATTGAACTATGTTAAAGGTTAGAAAAACTTCAATTAGAATCTCTGGAGGAAAAAAATTAAAACTGATCTTTGTATGTGTTTTTCTATTGTAAACCAACTAACTGGTCTTTTTTTTTGATACTTTTTTTAAGTGGTGTCGTGAGAACACGAACATAAATGCGTTTAATATATTCTATGTAAGTTGAAAGGAATTTATTATAAATGGAATAGGCATATTGTTGTAAGCTGAATTAGCCTGCTTCTGGAATATTTTTATTTACTTTTAATCTCAGTTTACTTTGATAGACAGTTGGTTAAAATAAAAAAGGGAAAAAAATTGTATAGTTACACGTAAACATATCAAAACATTTGGCACAGCCTAGGTACCACCTGTTGTACCTTTCCACCTTTCCTCTCACTGGGGTTAAGTAGTCAAAATTGAGGCTCCTGTTGGAATGGGGTACAATTAGACAACTTTACCAGTGTGGCTTGGTTTTCCCTTCACCCTTATTACATTTCGTCACTTACTTACCACTTTCACACACCATGTCTGGTTGGATCAGAAAACTAATTGGACCTGCTACCAAACGACTCCAAAACTACTTAGATAACACTCCTGTCACTTTACCACGTAATATTGATTATACAACGGAAACAACTGCCAACATCTTGCAACAACTTCCTCAACCAGGAAAATCTTTCCATTAAAAATATCCGTCGTTATTACCCAACTCCGAGACTATATCACTATAACACAGGCGTGACTATATCACCACTCTGAAAGACACTGAGTTGACAACTGAGAATCAGTTATATGACGACTTTTCTGATGGCGAAACTGGTTTTAACCATCTCATTGTGTTGGGAGAGGAAGCACTAAGCGCCCAAGAGGTCCACCTCGAAGGTGCTCAGAGAATGATTAATTTCTATGAGGGTTCTGCTTCACAGGAATCCTCTTCCTGGTGGTCTCCACCAAGGTCCAGGTGATCTTCACCAAACTACTGCTACTGCTTCCATCTCAGCAACTCATCCGCCATCAATTTCACAACAACTTGCCACTTTACAGACACCACTTCCTGGGCAATTCACAAGCACTGTCGTCAGTGCTTCAAGTCAACCTCAGGTGACGTTAAGTGTCACAAGCCAGCCATCTGCTCCAATTACCAGTTATGCATCTCTGTTACCTGGTACAGGAAACTTCTTGAATCCGACTACTCTTGTGACAAACTATGTGCCGTCTGGTACATCCACCACAAGCCCATATGGCTTCAGTCCACAAGGTAACCTTGGAGCTATGAACACTTCACAGCCCAACGCCTTTGAAACCTTTGGACCGACTTCCGCACCAATGTTCCCCACAGAACCACCTACCGGCTATACAGAACCATAAAGATCTATGGGAAACCTGGTTCCAGTACCAAATCACTATTACAAGGCGTTTTCTGTGCCTAAAACACCACTAGACATTTACTACGGTGATCCACTGAAATACAAAGGTTGGCGAGATTGTTTTGAGGCAGCAATTAACACGGTCAACATAGCGCCTGTCAGGAAGTTCCATGCCTTACTCCAAGTCACAGGAGGTAAAGCACGGGATCTCATTGAAGGGTTCCCTGTGAACAATGATAATTATGCTCTGGTTCTTGGAATTCTGGACAAAAAAATTTGGTAACCCAGTAATGATTAAAGATGAATTACTTCAGAGCCTAAGAAAAATTAAGCCCTGTGGCCCACGGTTTTCTGAATTTGAACATCATGTGGACACCATTGAGAAGCATCTGCGACAACTAGAAGCCCTTGGCCAAAACCCAGAAAGAGACTTGCTTCTTGAAATCATTTTCGAGAAGCTTCCAGAAGACATTCTGATTGAACTAGGGCGTTACAATGAAGACCAATGGACTACCAAAGATAAAGTAGCTTTACAGAATCTTGTTAAAAATAAGGCTTGGGCTTAGAGAGTGAAAGGGCAGAGATCAGAAGTTCAACCAAAACCACCTTCTCACACTCCAGTAGTGCACTCCATGTCACAACCGTATCAAAGACCAAGGCAACATGCACCTTTGCAAGGTTTAAACCCTCAGTACCACACTACAGCATTAGCTGCAAATTCAGCAACTACTTCACCAAGAAAGAAAGGGAACATGCAAAATTCCAGTAAATCCCAGTCTTTGCTTCCTTGTGTATTTTGCAAAGGGGCGCATAACAGCAGTTGGTGTCGTCAATATGACACTCTGGATAAATGCAAAAAAGCACTAGAAAAGCAAAGGAGGTGTTACCTTTGTTTACAACACAACCACATGATATCCAATTGCCCGCGAACTTTACCAGGTCCACATCAGTGGGTGTGTAGCGTGTGTCGGGGAGTGGCTATACATAATCAAGCATTATGACCAACAAACTTTGCAGGAGCCAAACCAGCACAGTTACACCATCCTTCAAAGGAAACTCACCAGAAACCATACAAAAAGGGTCATTCTGGTGCAGCATATGCATGTATCACCAAAGTAGAAAATACCCAAGAGTTAAAATCTCATGAAGTTCCTTCTTCGACGTTAGAATCAACTACTGCAAGTGCTACCACTGAGTCACTTAATAAAATTGCAACAACTGGTTTGGCTGCTCCTTCTCAATCTCAAGGGTTAATTCCCATGGCAGATGTTGTGATATGTACCAAGAAGTATCCAACAAAAACTGCACAATTCAAAATAATCTTGGATACAGCCAGTCAAGTGACCTACATCACTGAAAATACCGCAAATGCACTAGGTCTCCAGAAGGATGGTTGAATGCAGATCAGCATTCACACAGTTGGTGACTCAAAACCAAAGTCTTATCCAACGCGAGCGGTTCAATTTGGGTTGTACAATGGCGGGTCACTAATGAATATTGAAGCATTAACAATTGCCCATACAGTCGGTCCAGTGCACAGATTTCTGATTTCGTCTATTGACCTGGATGAAGTAAGGTCCATTCCAGAAAAATTCCTGGCAGGTACTCTACCTCTTGGAATCGATTACTACAATGACATAAACTTACATTCTATTCAGAACCAAAAATTACCATCAGGTCTGTATTTAACAGCATCTTGGTTGGGTTGGTTTTTGAATCGAAGGCAAACTACTGATAAGGAAGTATCTCCATCTTGTGCCTACAATACAATTGTTTCCTGTCCAACAATACAGAATTTTCCATAGATCTCAATGACAACAGAACCTGACAGTACATTACAAGATGTTCCCAATGTGAAACAATTTTGGAAGCTAGAAAGTGTTGGAATAATGGATGATCCCTCACTAAATGATGATGATGTTGCCCTGAATCATTTCAATAACAACATTACTAAGCTTCCAGATGGTCGATATGAGGTAGCATTGCCTTGGAAAGACAAGGAAGGAATTCGTCCTCCTTCAAATGAAGCAGTAGCAAAGAAACGTCTCTACAACATGAAAGAAAAATTTTGAGCTGATCCAGTTTTGTTACAGGCTTGTGATACTATCATTAAAGCTCAACTGGAAAACAGAATTACTGAAGTAGTAACAGAGGAAACACAAGAAGGTGACATCAAACATCACTTACCCATGCAGATCGTTATCACCCCGTCATACTACAAAGGTTCCACTAGTATATGATGCATCTTCTAAAAGATTCAGAAATGATTGCAGTCTGAATGAATGTCTGCTCAGAGGATCCATACTTTTACCTAAACTTGTTGGCGTTGTTCTCTGTTTTCAGATGTATAAAACTGTTATGATGGCAGACATTGAGAAAGCATTCCTTCAAATTAGCATCAAAACTGAAGATAGAGACGCATTGCGTTTCTTTTGGTTCGCCGACACAACTTGGATGGTGGTCTTCAAATAATCCAATTTGCAAGAGTTGTTTTTGGTGCAATCTGCAGTCCGTTCCTTCTGGGAGCAGTCATTTTGTACCATCTGATGCACTTAAATACATCGACAGCAAAACAATTCATGGAGAATATGTATGTTGACAATGTCATGATTGGCACTTCAGAAACCTCTGAAGCTTATCCTCTCTACAAAGAGGCCAAGGAGATATTTTCCTAGTGTCAAATGAATCTCAGAGAATGGGTTTCTAACTCCAAAGAAATTAACTCAGAACTTCCAGAATCAGATAAAGCTAAAGCAACTAGAAACAATGTAAAGGTATTGGGGCTTCTGTGGAATATTCCAGATGATACCATCCATCTTAAAGGACCAGCCCATATGGCAGAAAATCAGCTCACAAAACGTACAGTAGTTCACTTCACTTCAAGTGTCTACAACTCGCTTGGTTTATTCGCGCCTATCATACTACTAGCTAAACTCTACATACAAGACCTTTGGCATTCTCATCTTGATTGGGATGAAAAGCTTCCAGTGGAAATGGTACAAGAATTAAAGACAATTGAACATGCTCTTTGAGAAATTTCTCTTGTCACAATTCCTCGTTCGCTGTTCAAGAACACTACGCTGCAAACCAGATTAGTTTGTTTTGTCGATGCATCTGCCAAGGCTTATGCAACAACTGTATATCTGCAAACTACAACTAAAAGTCAAATCTTCAGCAACTTTATCTTCGCGAAAACACGTGTTGCACCCAAGCAGTCAATCTCACTGCCACAACTGGAGTTATTGGGGCTATACATTGGAGCACAAGCACCATCCTTTGTCTCAACGGAACTAAAGATTTCTCTCTCAACTGCAGTTGGCTTTTGTGACTCTCAAGTCGTTTTACACTGGTTGAAGTCAAGCAAACCTTTAGGTGTGTTTGTTACAAATTGACTTAAAGTTATCAAGCAGATTCCATCCACTTTCAAATACGTCTCATCAGCAGACAACCCTGCTGATATTGCAAGCAGAGGAACCTGTAGCCTGTCACAAGACAGCATGTGGTGGTATGGACCATCATGGTTACAACAAAGAGAAAACCAGTGGCCATCAAATCCATTACCAGCATTAACCCCCAACCTGTTACAAGAAGTTAATGCAGAAATAAAGAAATCGGTACTATCTGCACAGGCAGAAGTAAAGGTCGACGTTGCAGTTTTACTTGACCAACACTGATTTTCAAACAAAACGCGTCTTCTACAAACCACTGGTTACGTGTTTTGTTTTCTGTTCCTGATGATTTGGTCCAAGATTTCCAATGTCCGGAAAATGCAGTTTCCAATTTTAATGTTTCTCTTTAAAAACATGGAACTTTCAGGGGTACTTACCGCTAATGAAATTTCAATTTCAGAATGGTTCTGGAATTTTACCATACAGCATATTCACTTAAATGAACTGTTCACTTTGCTGAAAACAGAGGCTCCAGAAAAACTTCCCAAGAAAAATCCGTCATTGATTCAACAGCTCAGTCTTTACATTGGTTCTGATTTCTTATTGAGATGTCGAGGACGACTGGGAAATGCAGGATTTAACCATTCAAATCCAGTCCTTCTACCTGGACTAGATCATTATACACATCTTCTGGTGGAATATGTCAACAAATCTTTCTACCACTGTGGAATACAGCAAACATTAGCTGATATCCGTTCTCACTATTGGATTCCCAAAGGAAGAGCCGTTGTGAGAAAAATACTTACTTCTTGCATTATCTGCAAGCGTTTTCAAGGTAGCTGTTTCAAACGACCTAAGTTTCCACAACTCCCAGCATTCCATGTATCTGAAGCTCATCCATCTGAAGCTCTGAAAATAGCTGTTTCAAACGACCTAAGTTTCCACAACTCCCAGCATTCTGTGTATCTGAAGCTCATCCATCTGAAGCTCATTTCAGCACGTTGGAATTGATTATATTGGTCCATTTCTTCTGCGCATTATTGCAAACACTGAAAAACTAAAAGGATGGGTATGTTTAATAACTTGCAGCACTACACGAGCTGTACACCTTGAGTTAGAGAGTAGCTTGAGTGCCACTCATTTTTTAAATGCTTTGAGGCGTTTTGTGGGACAAAGAGGTTCACCATCAACCATTATAAGTGATAATGCAGCTCAGTTTCAACTTGTCAGTAACACTTGGAAAACAATGTGGAACAATGTCGTTTCTGATACAACAGTTACAAGCTACTGTGCATCTCATCGCATGAAATGGAAGTTCATAACCCCTTATGCACCTTGGTGTGGGGGTTTTTATGAAAGACTGGTTGGAGTAGTTAAACAAGGATTACGAAAGGCTGTAGGACATACACTTCAAACCTTTGAACAATTTGTGACTCTTCTAGCTGAACTGGAAGCAATAGTTAATAGCAGGCCTATTACCTACATTTATGGAGAAATTCACTCACCAATAATCCTGCGACCTATTGATCTTCTGTGTTCAAATGCAAATACTTTCTTGGGAACCCCACCAACTTTTACGGATAAGAATGATCCTGAATATCAAGAAAGTTTAAATTCCGCTGACAAATTAGCGGAGTACTGGAAAGAAACAAACCTTCGACTACAAAGGTTTTGGGAATATTTTTCAAAGAAATTCATAACCAGTTTAAGAAAACGATTTCAATCAGTGCACAAAGACCGAAGATCTGCCAAAAATGATTCACCTAAAGTTGGAGATATCATTTTGTTAAGTGAGGAAAACTTACCAAGAGAAATATGGAAGCTGGTGTGTGTTACAAATATACATCCAGATGCTCATGGTATTGTCAGATCTGCCATGATTCAACTTCCAAACAAACAACTCTTACTACGACCTATCAATTTACTGGTTCCACTTGAAATCACGATGAAGTCATAGCAACCAATGATCAGACAAACGCCAGAAACACCTGAACAAGGGATCAAACCTTCTTCGCCGCCAGAAGAAGGCATATCTCGTCCACGTCGTCAAGCAGCATTAACCGCTGAAAAACGCAACAGACTTCTTCTACAATCTGAAGAAGCATCTGACGAAGATGAATCTGATGAGAATGAAGATATCCCGTTTCCTGTCACTAATAACACCAACACACAACATAGACCAGCAACAAGCAGTCACAAGCACGGGCCAAATAAAAATGCCATTAATCTACTTACATTTTTTACAGTTTTCCTTACACTTTGCGGTTATGGCAATACATCCATCTCAGTGGACTTACTTCCGTCCAAGACAGATCCCCTTTGCGATCCAAAACCCCCTTTTCAAAAAGTTGCCTCACATCTTTGTGTTCAAGAAGGGCTCACAATAATGAGGGAAGCAGATGGAACACTTTGTGCAAAAAGAACTATATGTCCAGCTGGTACCCATTTAGATGGCAAGGGTTCATGTGGAAAAAAATGTCCTTGTCCCAGGTGGGCATCAGACTGTTCACAGTATGAAGGAAAACCTCCAAAAGGAAAAGGTGACCAGAAACAAATTCTAGAGGACAACAAACCCAACATCTGCTCACTAAAACCAAACCCCAGTTGCAACAAAATTGGTAACCATACAAAACTTAGTCAAATCCAACTCTTTAATGGTGAAAAACATTTTGTAAAAGATCTAAAAATACTTCAATCTGAACCCTCACAAAGTGATTATGAGTGCATTGGTGACAACAATGAAATTCAAACTGGTTCACCAGCGTTTTGCTCTCATCACAATTGTGCTTCACGCGGTACAAAATACTGTTTCTACAAAGATCATAATCAAGTGTTTTTTGTTTCATCAGATGGTGGTCACATTCCTATTAAAGCCTGCGGAGATGTTCCCAAGGTAATTTATGGACCAAAAGACCAACACCCCCAGCCAGACATTTGTCAAAATTGTGATATACAATGCATAAAGGGAGGAGTGAAAGTCGAAACAATAGAAGGAGTTGGAATGATAGAAGTTTGCTCCAAACCACATTGTATTCAAATAAGTTTTCCACCAGCGGAATCTAAAGTGATGTTGCCTTTAGAATTAACGCTTAATGACCATGAAGTAGATGTCAAAATATGGAGCAACGGAGTTGTCATTAAACATCTTGGAACTACTTTTACCCGGCAACCATTCTGTGAGGTCATAGATTGTTATTTCTGTTGGGTATTATTAACAAATCCGCAATGCTTTCCACAAGTTGTGCTTGTTCTAATATTTTTACTACCTTATTTCGGTTCAATTACACTTTATGTTTTGTGTTTATTGAGCCGCTATTTGTTTGCTGTAATATACTATGGATCATATGGGTGTTATAGATTTTGTCTCTGCCTGATTAGAGTTTTTGGGAAAGCCAATAGAAATCTGTAAAAAAATATTTATATGCCGATTTACTTGAAAATTAATGACGAAGACAGCACACAACCTGAAAGTGATGAAGAAACAACTGCATTAACAGAAATAAGTACAGGAAGTCAAAATTATCCAGTTTTATACAAACACAAAAAGACCTAAGGTTTGGACGAATTTAGTAATACCCTCTAACGTCATGTTGATTTCTCTCCATATCAATGGAATGATAGCATGCTCTGAAGTCACCACGATGCGAGCAGATAGATCACAATGTACATTAAACAAAGATGGAACTTTAACCTGTACAATGGCTGAAGTTACTAGACTTGCCTTAGTCCCAGCGGGTCAAGATAGTTGTCTTCTTGTCAAAGACCCCAATGGGGAACCTCTTGGAACACTAATGATTGAAGTTGAGAAAATTTCACTGGCATGCGGATATGAAAACTTGTATTATACCAGAAGCTACACAATGAAAACCGCTTCATCGAAATGATATGCTGGAAAAAGAATGTGTACATGAGAAAAATGTGCAAAAATTCACAAGGATACCAAACTGGAAGATTTGGATAATGATGCTAATGATAGACCTGGGTCTTCTCACTGCTCAGAGAGTTGTGGTTTCTGGGCCTGCGGTGGCTTCTTGTGTACCCCGGCATGTATGTTCTTTCGTTATTACGCAAAGGCAACTTCCCACACGGTCTTTGAAGTGTTTCGTTGCAATACTTAGCCCTTTCAAGTAAAAGCTGTTGCCCAACTGCAAATGCAGGGCGAAACAATTCAACACCGATTTACGCTTCAACCTGGAATCAAATCTGAATGGCGAAATATGAAGATAACATTAGTATTGGTAACGAATCCGCCCATTCCTATTCTAGGATCCACCTTTGTAACAGATGACACCAGGACAGTTTTGACAAGAGTCAGAGCATCGGGCCATCCAGTAGTTGGCTCAGTTGGGAGTCTACAATGTGCCAGTCGCAAAAAGGCGCAAGCCTTCAATTGTTACTTAGCAAAGGATTTATGTACGTGTCAAATCCACCAAGAATCAGCAGCATGCAGTTGCTATGACCTCCAAATTGAAGACCTTTTCAAGAATAAGGACCACATTTTACTGTTAATCAGCAGTGGTATATCAATAACCGGAAATGGTATTAATCTAGAAGCTGAATATAATGACATAGCAAGCTTAGAAATACATATAACAATGTAAGGATTTCGATTGGCCTCAAAGGTTACAAAAAATAAATGCACAATTAAAGCACTGGACTTTGGGGGTTGTTATGGTTGTCTTACAAGTGCACGATTGAGATTCAAGTGTACGACTGACCACGGGGAGGCGTTAGCACATGTGACATGTGGGTCTAGTGGATTTTCTACTGTGTGCTCACCCGTGGGAGTTACTGCAATGACTTCGTTGGGATTTAAGAATGCAAAAATATCTGAAGTTTGTAACGTAAACTGCCTCGCTGGAGTTACAGAGTTCAAAATAGAGGGAACACTTGTCTTCTTAGAAAAGGAACGCGTGGGAAATGTAACAAACTTTGTAGCTGATAAAAAGGAAACATTGAATAGTCCCGATTTGGGTTTTTTAACTAGTTTATTGTCAAAACATTGGTTAGCAGCATTGGGTATATTTGTGGTATTTGTTATTTTGTTAATTATTACGGTTACATTAGCACCAATCTTACTGTCATTTCTTATAACTAAGTCCAGAAGCCTGATCACTAAAATTTTTACCACAGGTTGGAAGCGAAGTAAAACCAACCAAAACAAACCACGGATTAAATCGGCTTAACTTAAAATCTAACTTGAAGTCTTATTAATTTGGTTTAATTAATTTACGCGTAAGGGTATTAGTTTACTTTATGTTGTGATAATACTTTAAGGGTGTTTTACTTTTGGTTTGGTAGTGTCGTGAGAACACGAACATAAATGCGTTTAATATAGTCTATGTAAGTTGAAAGGAATTTATTATAAATGGAATAGGCATATTGTTGTAAGCTGAATGAGCCTGCTTCTGGAATATTTTTATTTACTTTTAATCTCAGTTCACTTTGATAGACAGTTGGTTAAAATAAAAAAGGGAAAAAAATCGTATAGTTACACGTCAACATATCAAAACAAGTGGGGTACTTACTAGGGATGCATTGAGTTGTTCACAAACGCTCAATACCAATTGGTAATCACATATATTTGATTGTGAGTACTAAGCTCAAGCTCAAGCTCACAATAAATCTCAGGCTCAAGCTCAAACTCACAATTAGCCCAGGCTAATTAGCTTAATTGTGAGCTTGACAAAAAATAAAAAAATATATTATACCAAAAGATGAAATGTTTAAATCCTGAATAAGAAGCCTTATTAAAATATGCCATTATAACAACATTATTTCAGTCCATTAAAATGGCTTTTTTATTTTAAAGTCATATTCTTCTGTAAATTTACGCCAGTTATAATAAAGTGCCTGTTTTAATTTAATAATGGAACAATTTAATTTATCTAAATTCATAAATAAATAAATCTATTTAAATTGACGCGAATTAATGAAAAATAGGTCATTATTATGACATAACTCAAAGAAATATGTCATTTTAAAGCCATTTTATTCAATGGCTTATATAAACGCCACTCTTTATTCAAGACTTAATTTTTTTTTGTAAATTGCATATCCATGGTTTTATCCATGGTTTATCTGTTGGTTTTGCACTTTTATTTAAAAAAAACTAAATTTTCTACAAAAAAGAATGTGTGTTATAATAAATAATTAAAAATAAAGTAAAAAGTTTTTGCCTTCGATTTTGACTATTTTTAGGCAAATTTTTATTCTGTGTTCCAAACCTTGTAACAGTTTCTTATCTTTAGACCATTTAAAAAAGGCCAAAATAAGGATTTTTTGGTTATTTTATCCTGGAACAATGCCATCTTCGCTGCAAACAGTTGTGTTATAAAAATATAAAAAAAAGAACTGGCGTCGTATTTTTAACTTTATTTTTACACCCTGATTTATTTTGATTTTATTGAATCGATTTTATTTCGATTTTACCAAATATTAGTGTTTTTGTCGAAAAAAACTCCTGAGATTGTTACCCTATTGTTTATAAAACATGAAAAGCGAAAAAGCCGTTTAATAAACTTTACAGGTATTTAATTTAAAAACTTGCGTTTTTTGTTAAAAACTCTATTGAAATAAACATATTAAAATTTAAAAATTGACACTTACATTTAAATAAAAATTTTCATAAAAAACTTAAATTCAGCATTTTTTCTTATGCCAAAAATTTTCCGACAGTTTTAAAGTAAAAATCGTAGGTTTTTTTCACTAAAATACTTATATCTTGACAAAGACTTTATAAAAATTTTCAATCAAGGTTTTAAAATGAATATAAAAATACGTCGGTTTTTTTGTATTTTTGCACTAAAATTTTCTTAGTAAAAAACTTTTCCTATTAAAAGCCTTATTTTTGGCTTTGTTGAATATTTCGACGAAAAATTGTTACAAGATTTCGGAGCACAAGGTTGTATTTTTAAAAAAAAATCAAAAAGGTCCATTCCATAAAAGAATTACATCGATGTGTGAAAATATTTGCTTTTCCCCAAAAGTTGGTGGTTTTGTTCGCGAGATATACTTACTTGAAGAAATATACTGTCACAAATCAAATTCCTATAACGCAGGATCATACAACATTTTTGTAACTGAACCGATTAAATTAAAATTTTTAAATGTTGTCGAATTAGTCGAGGTAGATAGGTTTTGTATTAAAGAAGTAGTTTATTCAAGGCGTTACAGGGATTTTATTTGTGACAGTGCTCCTTTAATGTTTTTTTTAATTTATATTTAATATCATTTTTGTGCGAAAAGCTAAAAAAAAGTTTTTCATAATATACTTAATTTCATCCTGGAAAGTTTAAATAATAAAAATCCATAATTACAACAATTTTGTTTCATACGTATTAGATGCTATTAAAAATACGTAAATATGTTAAATATCTAAATATTATTAGAAAATACCAGCATTTATGCTAAATTTTTTACCTTTTTTTTCTAACTCCAAATTTTCAAAATACGATAAAAAAGACATTAAGGAAGGGTAAAAACCTCGCGCTAACTAATTCTTTTTGATTTTATTTTGTTTTTTCAAGTTAAACTTGAAAAATTATAGGTTTAAAAAGGTATAACATTAAAAATTGTGCGACAGCGTAAAAAAAGTTTAAAAAATTGTCTTTGAAATTTATTAGAACCATCACTTAAAAGTTGTAAAAAGATATATTAATGTAGAGCGCTGAGCGGACCAAAGTGCAAGGAAATTTTCTAAATTGTTCTTTCAGGACCCCTAAATTTTAGCTTTGCCAGCTCAAAAGGGGGGGGGTTACAACCTCCATAACCACTCCTGGCTACGCCCTTACAAAAGGTATATGCAAAAACAATTTTACTGTTAGTATTGAGAAACTTTCGTTTTTTTAAATTATAGCGACAAACGGCTTGGGCGACCGGAACTGCCTGCTACACTTGTTGGGCTTTCTTAACTCCTCTCTTGTAGCCTATAGACATAGCTTAAATTCGATTCAACGTACCTTTTATCTCTATAATAACCTTTCAGTTCTGCCAGTACAAAATATCCAGGTATAGCGTTGGTATAGCGATAGGCTGCCTTGCAGGGAATTTCTCTATGTGCCTCATAGTCGCTGAATACCAATCGAATGAACGGAAAACCTGGGGTGGGTTTAGGCTTAGAAACGGACTGGGAACAGCGGCCTGCAGGCGGCTAACGAAAAGTCTCCTTTGTGACTCTCTTTATACGCCATTTTGTTGATATTTTACTGTTTTGTTTATACTCTTCTATTGAGAAGTAAATTCAACTTACTTTGTTTTATTATACACAAATAAACCGGTCGGACACTCAATGAAATACCGCAGAGCGATATTTTCCCCTCCTGGACTCAGCAAAAAGACAACGACAAGGGTTTTAAAACACATTTTATTTACTAAGCACCCACTTTAAACTTTTACAGTTGAAAAACAGTTTACCATTTTAGCACCAAAATAACAGTGTTAAGACTTTACGGTTGAGCTGGAAAAACATACACAAAAATATACCTTTTGCAAGCTTTGAGAGAATGTCTGAGGAAAAGCTCGCCCGGGAAATAGAAATTACGAAAATAAGTTTACTGAGAATAAAACAAACGATTTTAAGAGCAAAACACGACCTTAGGGAATAGGGTCTACGGGGAGCTTACCTGCAACCCATCACCCAGAAACCCTGCAAATGCGGCACAAACAGACATTAACAAAAGTTACACGATTACAACACATTACAGTTTAACAAAATACCGTTTTACCAAAAGTACACATTTACAAAATTTATACTTTTCAAAACACAGTTTACGGTTCACATATGCCCGAAGGCAGAGATTACAGGTTCAGAACAAATGACGATTTTTGGACGGTCTTAGCCGTTTTTACGCGGGAACGATTTTATAAAGTTATATTTTTATGAAAAAAGCGTTTCAGTGGTGATTCGGTGGAGTCATCCAATAAACTTTTCTTTTTAAAAAGACGGGGAGGTGACAATTTTGACAGACTCGAACCGTGTCTGATTTAGCTAAGGTGGGATGGGGGTAAAATTCTAAAAGGATCTCATCTCTCCATAAATAAGTCGTCACAAACCAAAATCCCGTTGTAGAGAATACGAGCTCGACCCATTGGTTGACGATACCAGAATGATTTACACCAAGAAAGATTGTTAGACGATCGTGGCGGTATGCCATTGGCTTTACAAAAAGTTAGCGTGGCGATTTCCGATATGATTACTCTTTTTAAACAGTTTCAGTGACAAGCCACTCACTACTTTACACAAAACGCGCACAAAAATTACAAAGCAACTACGCAAGACAAAGAATTTACCACCACTAATAATAACCCCACTATACGAGTGCTAACTTTACTTAAACCGCCGAGGACCGACCAATTAATGGTACCCACGCAGGTACCCGCCAAATTTAACCACACCCCCACCACACAGCACCACAGGGCCCCAACTTCACACTTTTAGTCAAGGACTACCAATAGTCCACCAAAAGTGTGGAGTGGCCATGCGAACTGCGAAAGTGGACCGAACGCGGTATTTAGAACCCGAACACATTTTATACTAATTTTACATGATTTTAACCAATATTATTTACACGGTACGCACTATTATTTCTAGTTTACACCTACATTTTATCATGTTACACGTTATGATACCCGTTATTGTCCACCCGTCACATTTAGACACAAAACAACACCGAGACGGGGGTTCGGCGGGGCCCCACGCTACACTTTCCCCATCGGTTCGAAGCTGCCCTCAGCTTCAGCGAGCCGAAGGCGAGGACAACTAGCCGACAGGGGGAGGCGCCACGTGGGGCCTCGCCAACTGGGTGTTTTACTTACTAAATACCAAACAAAATTTAACACCATTTGAAATTACACATGAACATTTTTACTAATCTCACAACACTCATCTCAGCGGTCATAGGCTTTCAGTACACAATAAAATTTACACATAACCACAATTTAACAAAAACAATACATTTTACATTCTTCACAAGCACAACGCATTTATAAGGCCTCAGCAGCTTGTGCACATTCATATTAACCGTTTTAGGGATTTCACTACTCAATTTAAAATTTTCAAATACATTTCAACAACAATTATGTATTTTTCTAAATTTAGCAAATTTCAAAATTGGCGAAACAACAATTTTTATATCCCCCTTTCCCGTAAGGGTCCCTACTTACACGTTATACAAAAATACAAAAACACTTTAATACACTTTATATTTTTAATACTTTTTTCAAAAATTTTACGAAAATTTCTGTATCTTATACCGTACGAATAATTAATAAATAAATAAATAAATAAAATATACTCTATAGGTATTTTATCTTTTACTTGAAAACCATTGTATTTTCAATTATAACCTTAAATTTATATTTATGTCTTATATTTATATCTAAAATTGATATAGGGTCATATGCAAAAATTTTAATTTTATATTTTAGAATTTTGTAATTGTTATATTGTCACCAAAATTTTTAGGTTTTAGTCAAAAACAGGTATATATCTAAAAGTATTTAGTACGATACTCATTAAAATATGGGTGAATCTGTATGAATCCAGTGATATTATGAAGTTTAAAATTATTTTTTGTTATTTGTATTTTTGTGACCAGGGATCTGTCACAACACCACAGATCAATAGTAAATACAAGCATATTATCAGCAAAAAATATATATCTATGATATTACTTTTAAGTTTTTATATAAAAATATTGTGTTTACAAATATTTTTGTCATAAATTATAGCCGTATGGATTGTTTTTTAAATCTTGCAACAAAAAGATAAAACAGCACCATTTATTAAACCACTATGTTGTTTAAGTGTTGAATAATTTTGAATTAAGTAAATATTTTGAAATACTATCGTTATCTAAGAATTTAATGCAATGTTACTTTATACTAGAATTAATTGTTTTTTTTAATTCCAGTATACCTGTCTTACTAGTAACGTTACTAGTAAGAAAATTTAAAAATCTATACTATATTATACTATACTAGAATTAAACTCATAGGTCTTATACTATACTATACTATACTAGAATTAGAACCTCAGGTCTTATACTATACTATACTATACTATACTATACTATACTATACTAGAATTAAAATTTAATTCCAGTAGGCATACCTGTCCTCAGCTCACAATTAAACTTTGGTGCTCAATGCATCCCTAGTACTTACTTGGGCAAAAATAATCATAATAAAAAAATTATTAATTTCATTAGCTAGCAAAAACATATTTTTTAACTCTTTTTCTTCAAGAATAGCAAGAATTTGTTATAATTTACCTGAATTTGCCCTCAAATGAACTAATTTAAAAACTTTTAAAAGTAAAAGTAAACAAAAATTTGGCAATCTTACTAAATTTGACAGGAAAATTTATAAAAAAGTGGCCGAAATTTAGTCAGCTACCCTTATTAAAACGCAAAATAAAATACGCAATGAATTAGTATACTGCCCCTTTAAATAAAAATATTTTTAAGTTTTTTTATGTTTATTAAACGTAATTCTTGAAAATCGGACTTCCCTACAGCTACAGTGCAGTGGCAGTAAACTAAAAAAACCTTTCTTCGAAAAAAAGTATTAATCCATTTTCGAAGTAGTTCCTAAATAATGTAGTGCATTTTTATGGACGTTTCGCTAGTTTCGAAATTTTAAAAGTAAAAATTAAAAAAACTGAAAAATAAAATTCTAAAACAACATGACCTGAACTTAAATAAAATTTGCAAACTAACAATGGAGCCGTTAATTCACAAAAATCCCGAGTATTCCAGTTTTCGGGCAAGCGTACCACAACGAAAAGTATGTTTGTAGTATAAGGTTTTTTTTCTTTTTATTTAATTTTTTTAAAGGTAGTGTGTTAATTGTTTTAGGGTCCTGTTCATACATAAGCATAGACCGGTCAGCTAGAAACGGGTGGCTACCTTCGGTAAATCGCCCTTTAAAAGCTAGGAAGGGGTCCAGGGGAGGATCCGTGCCCCCTAGCTTTTTAGGGGGAGGGTCAACCCGCCCGGGGTCGGGCTGACCAGTTTGAAATCCAGAGAGGGGGTCAGGGTATCAGCATCAGGAGATTAGATCGTCGACAATAGATCGTTGGAGATTAGATCGTCGAACACTAGATCGTTGGAGATTAGATTTGAGAGACAATAGATCGTTGGAGATTAGATCGTTGTATGGCTGGTGACCGGCCCAGGCTTCTAAAAGTTAGGGTCGTCAACAAACATATCAGAAACAGAGCTGTACGTTCAGGAGGACGACTAAGAGGGGTCACTAAATTTGATAAAGTTTATGTAAGACCGTCACTGAATGAGGAACAGCGAGTCTGTCAAAAGGAATTGCTTGGCAAACTTAGGGAGCTTAGAGAGCAGAACAAAAAGGTTTCGCTTCGGTATTCTGCTAATGGTGATCCCTTTTTGTTCGACATCACTCTCAAGGCTCCCCTAAATGTTTCAAAATAGGAAATTATGCGACTTAATTATCACTGTAGTAAATTAAAGCTTATACCTAGTATAAAAATTTTGTGTATGAATGCAAGAAGCCTTGTTAACTCCTTAGACGAGCTTGATGTTCTGATTTCAGGTGGTGATTCTAACTATAGTTTTGTTGACATATGCTTTATTTGTGAAACATGGCTCACTAAAACAACTACTAATGAAATGATCACAAAAAATAGAGAATTTAATGTTTATCGAAGGGATCGACAGCAGCGACGAGGAAGTGGAGTAGTCCTATTAATTAAAAATATTTTTAGAGTAGTTGAAGTTGAAATGGAGGAAAAGTACAATGCAATAGAACTAGTAGCCGTTGACATTATTCTACAAAAGTCATCTAAACTGAGATTCATTGGTATTTACAGAGAACCTAGTACTAGCAAAGAAAAAGACAATCTAATATTTGAGCTAATCAGGAACTTGACAGAAAACTTTGTAGGAACCATTGTTTTTACTGGAGATTTCAATCTGCCAGGGGTAGATTGGTCTTCAAATAAAATAACTTCAAACACGCAAAATGAAAATAATTGGTTTGAGTTTCTTATTGAGCTAGGTATGTATCAGCTTGTTTCACAACCAACTCGTGGAAATAATTATCTGGATCTTTTGTTTACAAACGATAGAGAAATTTTCAATAATGTCACTGTTGCGCCCAGCTTTTCACAATCAGACCATGACACTATTTTATCTGAAATTAATCTTAAATTATTTGACAGTCCTAAAAATAAGATTCAAAACTACATACCTGATTTTTTAAAAACAGATTATGATATGCTAAGTTTATACTTATCTACAATCAACTGGAAAATATTATTTGAGGAATGTGGCACAGTAGAAAATGCTTGGCAGAGATTCAAGGATATTTTGTTGTTAGGTATCAATAGACATGTCTCTGGAAAAAAAATATTTACAAACAAAAAAAAAATTGTACAATATCCAATACAAATAAGAAAACTACAAAATCAAAAGAAAAAACTTTGGCGTAAGCGTAATATTGATGAAAAATCAAGATCAGAGTACAAAAAAATTTGCAAAGTATACAAAAATAAAGTTAGAGATTTTAACACTAATAAAGAAACAAAAATTTTAAATTCTGGGGGTTTAAACAATTTTTATAAATTTGTTAATAGTAAAATCAAAACAAAAGAAACTATCCCACCAATTAAAAGAGATGATGGGACATTTGTAACTGAAGACTTTGAAAAAGTTGAACTTTTTGGAAATTATTTTGCTTCTGTTTTTACTGATGATGATAATACTTTGCCAAATTTTAATCCACCGAACATTGGAAAGTTGGACAACATGGTATTTACCACAAAAATAGTATTTAAGGCCCTAAAAAAGCTCCCAAACAAATTGTCTCGAACACCTGACTGTTTTCCAGCTTACTTTTTAAAACGCTTGGCTAAAGTTATTGCTGAACCTTTGGCAATAATCTTTCAGATGTCTTTTGATTTTGGAGAATTACCACTTGATTGGAAAATAGCTTTATTAAACTTACTGTTTAAAAAAGGCACTAAAAGCCTAAAAGAAAATTATCGTCCAATTTCACTTACATCTTTTTCTTGTAAACTAATGGAACAGCTTGTCAAAGAAGAACTGCTTGTCTTTTTCCATATCATTTTGTCAAGGTTTCAACATGGTTTTAAGGCAAAAAGTTCTACAATAACACAGCTGTTGGAAACTTTTAATGAGTGGACGCTAGCACTAAAAGACAAATTTCTAATTGATGTCATTTACTTGGATTTTGCCAAGGCCTTTGACACCGTGTCACATCAAAAATTGTTATATAAGCTAGAAAAATATGGTGTTTCTGGTAAATTTTTAAAATGGATAAAAGAATTTTTAGTTGGGCGGGAAAGTTGTAATTAATAACTCAGTATCAAAATCATTTCCTGTAAGAAGTTCAGTTCCTCAGGGTTCTGTTTTAGGTCCATTTTTGTTCTTGGTATATATTAATGATATTGTTGATTGTGTTAAGTTCTCACAAATTAGACTCTTTGCAGATGATATAAAGTTGTTTGTAAAATCTTCATCTAAAGATTACCACATTCAAACCTTGAGACTTCAGCAAGATTTAGATAGAATACACAGCTGGTCACAAGACTGGCAACTGCAGTTATCTAATCACAAATGTGAAGTTCTTCATATTCGAAATCATAGCAAAGAGTTAATTTGTAAATATAAGCTTGGTAATAACGTACTTGCAACTACAGAATTGGTGCGTGACCTAGGTGTTTATATATCCCATGATCTGAAATTCTCTAAACACTGTGAAATCACAGCAAAAAAAGCTATGAGAGTGACATCACTAATTTTTAGAACATTCAACTCAAACTCTAGAAATAATTTTCTCAGAGCATATAAGTCCTATGTTAGACCAATTCTGGAGTATGCTAGTGCAGTTTGGAACCCTTATTTACAAAAGGATATAAACATTTTGGAAAAAGTGCAACAAAATTTCACTAGGCGTTTGTTTTATAAATGCAAGTTGTTACCTGTTGGTTATGAACATAGACTGAATTACCTAGGTTTAGAAAGATTAAAGGATCAAAGAGACAAAATTGATTTATATGAGTGCTTTAAAATTATACATTGCTTAAACAATTTGCAAACCAATGATTTTTTTAAGTTTAACCTGCAGCCCACCCGTGGTCATCCATTTAAATTGGCAATGGAAGACTGCCAAATTAATGCAAGGAAATTTTCTTTTGCAAATAGGGTTGTTACACCTTGGAACAATCTACTCCCATCTCAAGTAACTGTCGATTCTTTGGATGCATTCAAGAAGAGTTTTGGAACTGACTTAAATAAGCGCTCTTTTTGAGCCTTTAAAGTCATATCAGATAGCTATGTTCATTGATAATTAGTTACAATTGTGATTCATATTGGCGGCAATTAAGTCGCAGATTTGATGTTGTTGATGAAAAAAAAAAGAAAAAAAAATAGAAAAAGAAAAAATAAACACAATGAAATGATGAAAACAGAAAAATTAAACTATGCATAAACTATGCTTAGTATGATATTAATTCTGTTATCTGATCATTAAAAAAAAAAACACTGCAAAAATGACATAATTGTTTAAAAAATCAAAAATGACATAATTGTTTAAAAAATCATAAAAATACTTTATAATCAACTAGTTTTTTTGAAAACTAGTTGATTATAAAGTAAATTTTATTAAAAAATTCGATCAAAATACATTTTTGGTAGATTTTTTGCTGATTGATTTAAAGCCACATTTTTCGTTAATTAGTGATTTGATGTGATGTTTTTTCTTTTAAAAGATGAGTATCTTAATTAAATAATGACATTAATTTGACAATAATAATAATGGAAAACTTATCTAGTTTTAAAAAATGTGCTTGTTCATTATTGCTTGTTAGAAATAAACCAAATTTGAAAACTTTTATTTTTTAATACTTTAACAACGTCTCTACAAAATTTGATAAATATTTATGCGGTTCTTAACTGATTCTTACGATACATGCATTTTGACTGTAATTTTTTTAATATGTGTTTTTGTTGATTCAGAAATGTAATGTTTCAGGGACGTAGCCAGGGGGGGCGGGGGGGGGGGGGCCGCCCCCTCCCGAAACGGTCGGACAGGAGGAAAAATAAAGATAGTGGTTGGGCGGGGGGGCGGCCACCCCCCCCCCAGAAATGGTCGCCAGGTAGTAAAATTTGGGGGTTTTTAGAGGCTAAAAATTCAAAATTTTCTAGCGCCTCGCTAATCGCTCGGCGCCAAACTTTAAAATAATTTTAGTACCCCAATGGACCCCCAAAAACCAAAAATTTGTTCCGCTTCGCTTTGCTCAGCGGTCACTTTCTATAGTATACATACATATATATCTCGTTATTTATGTTGCCTGATGCTAATGTTATATCAAAGTTAGTACAATAATTTTTATAAGTAATAAGTACCACACAGAAAGCAAAACAAACAATCATATTGGTTGATTTATGTACCTCTCCCCTCCTAAATTTTCCTGCCGCTTATAGCATTGGCTCGGATTTTTTTCATATAGGTAGGTACCCTAGAAAACATGGAGCCGAGATGCTGCTTATGTGCTTTGGTTTACAATGTGGGTTTAGCCAAGGGGTCTGAAACTAACGTCTCTAAATTCCTTTTTTGTAAATCCGGCTCTCCAATGTGTGCTTATGTAATTTTTAACTAAGAAAACATGTTTTTACCGCTAAAAACATTAGATAATAGGTTATTAGGCCAAAAACAGTGTATTATACAGCTTTATCTACGTTTATCCCTGCTTTTTTAACGGTTAAAAAATTAAGGGGGGGGGCTCCGCCGCCCCCCCCCCAAAATTTCAGGGGGGGAGGGGGGGGGGCGGGGCCCCCCTCCCCCGAAATTTTTTTTTTGTACTACAATCCGCCCCCTCCCCCAAAATGAAACTCTGGCTACGTCCCTGCAATGTTTATATTTTTCTTCTCATTATTGCTTTATGAAGTGACGATTTTTATCATTACAAACTATTGTATATAATTTTTAAGCGTAAACAAACTATTGTATATAAAGCGAGCAACTTGAATTTGGCGTTGAAAAACTTTACATTAGTTATTTTACCCTAATCAGGATGGTTTGTAAGCTGTCAAAAATAGTTTTTGTACATTTTAACCTATCAGCCAGTGGCGTGCCCAGGATTTCATTTCGGGGGGGGGGCGGTCTGGGGGGGTACAAACTAACCCTGCGGGGGAGTCTGGTGGGCGGCAGCCCAGCGGGAGCCCCCCAGCGGGGTCAAGAGGTCGTCAGGGGGGTCCGGGGGGCAGAATGCCCCTCGGGGGAGAAAATTTTTAATTTAAGCCGCTAAAATACACTAGAAATTTTAATTCCAGATGATAATTAAACAAAATTTAAGGTTTTTTTATTCCTATCCATTTAAAACATTGTTTAAAACGTTAATAAAAGGTTAATAGTGTTTATAGTAGTACATGTATGCCTTAACTATTGAGCGGCAAAATTGATTTGAAAATGAAAAACTGAGATAAATGGTCAATTTAAACTACCCGCGAAGCGGGGAAAATTTGGTTTTTTGACTATTAATATGCTTTTGGAAAGTATCAAGAAAGTTTCTGTATTAATATTTAAGAAAAAAATTTTCTCTCTCAAAATTCAAAAAACGTAAGGGCCCCCCCTTACGAAAAAATCCGGCTTTGCCGGATTTCGGGGGGGGGGGGCGGCCGCCCCCCCCCCGCCCTTCCCCCCTGGGCACGCCACTGCTATCAGCTGCATATATAATTTTTGGATGATGAAATCGAATAGGACAATGGTACACAGGGCCTTAGCCAGAGGGGGGAATTGGGGGGATTAATCCCCCTCAAATTCTGGGAAGGCAAAAAATTTTGTACTCCCTTTGGTTTTTTTAAAAAATTAGAAAAAAAATTTTTTCCAAATTACTTTGTAATGTATTAAAGCAATCTAAAATGCATTATTTAAAGTGATTTAGGTTCATGAAAGATCTTATTTATAAAAAAGGAATTATTTATAATTCATGAATTTTAAATAAATTATAATTGTTTATAATTTATTTATAATTCAATGTTTTAAACATTATGTTTTATATGTATAGAAAAAAAACCCTTAAATTTTGTAATAAGTATCATCTGAATTTAAAATTTGTAGTATATTTTTAGCGCCTTAAATTAAAAATTTTCTCCCCCCGGGGGGCATTCTGCTCTCCAGACCCCCCTAACAAGGGGCTCTACCCCTTGAGTCGAAGGAGAAGAGCAAACTTTGGATATTAATAACTGAAGCATTTACTATAAAAACTTAACTAAAATTAAATAAAGATTTTTTATTTTTAGAAAACGTTTGTTCTTTTTTATTAAAATGGTAATAAAATACCTAAAACTATTTTATTTTGTTGTATTTATATAAAAAAACAACAGAAAATAATTAAGGATTCAGTACTTAAATTTAGGTTTCCTGGTGCCTTTTAAAAGCTTAAAGTTAAAAAAATTTTCACCCCGGAGGGCAGAATGCCCCCCGGACCTCCCTGACAAGGTGCTCTGCCCCTTGACCCCGCTGGGGGGCTCCCGCCCCCCAGACCCCCTTGTGGGCCCTCATAAACCACCTTCCAAAAAATCCCCCCTCAATTGAAATCCTGGCTATGGCCCTGGTACATTATACCTATTTATTACCTATATATTACCAAATGAGCGTAATTTAAAAATTGTCTTCTTGCATGTAGTAAGGTAGCTGACCTTATTTCGGCCACTTTTTTTATTTTTTTGGATAAGTTTTTTTCTGGTTTTTCCAATCGACACAAAATTTGGTCTAAAAATCAAACGATAGCTATTTTTGTTAGAATAGAAGAATTTATTTTCCTGCAAGATACAATAGAAAAAATAAAATTTAAATCATTGTGTTACCAAAAAAAACCAACAATAAATAGAATAGTGTTAATGCAACCCAGTTGAGTTACAATAACAAAAAAGAAAATACATAACATTTAAACATTATTACACATAATATCACAAAAGAAGTCCTGGCTTGCTAGAAAAAAAATGACTAAAGGCTTTAAATTTAAAGCTCTTTTGGCGTTCTAATAGAAGTTTATTTCTGCTGTAAAGACTTTTTAAAATGACACAATGAAGTAGAGCTAACTTGAGCTTCACTAAGCAAGTTCCATTTATTTGTGACTCTATTAAAGAAAATATATAACTAAAAATTTAAACTAAAATTTTAAAAAAAAAATAAATATTTATTTTCTAGAGTACATTAGAACATGATAAAAAAAATAAACACAAATGTTTTTAATTAGTGTTACAAAATACAGTGTTAATGCAACCCAGTTGAGTTACAATAACAAACACCGAGAGAAAAAAATTACATAATATACATAAAAAGTATTACAAAGGCAGACCTGGCTCGCTAGAAAAGAATGACTAAAGGCTTTAAATTATAAAGCTCTTCTTTTAGTCATTTAGTAATCTATTACAAGTTTACCACTGCTATAAGGATTTTTTAAATTGATACAATGTTTTGGCACATACTTGTGCTTCACTTAGCAAATTCCATTTATTTGTGACTCTATTAAAGAAACTGTATTTTTTGCAATTTAGCTTACAATGTTTAATTTTGATCTTTTTTGAATCCCCCCTAGTTGGATTTTCATTAACAAAAAAATATTAACCTGAATAAAAAACAACCAAACCATTTATTATTAAAAGTTTAACAAAAAAAACTATTATCTCTACGTTCTTCTAAAGTCTTCAATTGGAGTATGCTTAATCTATTGTTATATCCATTATCAAACATATTACATCTTTTAAATAATCTTTTAGTAAATTTTCTTTGGACTTTTTCTAAAATATATTTATCTTTATTCATGTAAGGATTCCAAACAGGACTGGCATATTCTAAGACTGGGCGGACAAAACTTTTATAGGCAGTGAGATAATTTTTAATTGATTTTGATTTAAAACATCTAAAAATTAAATTAGTTGTTTTTAAAGCTTTACCAGCTATTTTCTGACAATGTATTGAAAATTTAAGGTTGTCCTATTTATGTATACCCCTAGATCCTTTACTAATTTAGTTTTAGGCAATTTCTTATTATTTAAGTAATAATCCGTTTGGTTTTCATATTTTTTATTATTTATATGTAGAACTTCACATTTATTTTCAGACAGACATAGTTGCCAGTCGAAAGCCCATTTAGCAATTCTATTCAGATCATCTTGTAATTTAATTCTATTGTCAGATATCTCTGAATAACTAGAATAGACTTTTGCATCATCTGCAAAAAGCCTAATCTCAGAGTTTTGTACACAATTGACAATATCGTTAATATATATTAAAAAAAGGAATGGTCCTAAAACAGAACCCTGTGGTACCGAGCTACTAACTGGGTAAGAATCGGAAATAGTATTTATCAGAAACCCCATTTATTATTATTTTCATTTCTCTATTTGTTAGAAAAGCTTCTATCCAATTTAGCAGCTTTCCAGAAATCCCATATTTATTTAGTTTATACAAAAGTTTTTGATGTGACACAGTATCAAAAGCTTTTGCAAAGTCCAGATATATTATGTCAACAGATTTTTTGTCATTAACAGCTGTAGTCCAATCGTTGTAAGAATCAAGGAGTTGTGTAGTTGTTGAGCTTTTATCTTTAAAACCATGCTGAAGGTGAGATAATATGTTTTGGAAAAAGATAGAAAGCTCATACTTTACAATTTGTTCCATGATTTTACAACAATAACAAGTCAGTGAGATTGGACGGTAATTTTCCTTTTCAGATTTAGTAAGTTTTTTATAAACTGGTGCGGTAAAGGCAGTTTTCCAGTCTTGTGGAAGTGAACTGGTGTTAAAAGATTTTTGAAAAATTTTTGAAAGTGGTTCTGCAATGACTTTAGCTAAGCGTTTTAAAAACAGTGCAGGTATGCCATCAGGAGTACGTGACAATTTATTTGGTAGTTTTTTTAAAAATTTTAAAACATCTCTAACTGTAAAATTAATGTTTTCAAGTATGTGGTTATTTAAGGGTTCAAAATAAGGGAGATTTTTGTCATCTTTAGTGAAATTTGAGCTAAAATACTCACCAAAGATTTTTACTTTTTGCACATCTTCAGTGGCAAAACTTCCATCAGCGCATTTTATGGGGGGTATATTTTCCTTAGGTTTAATTCTTTTGTTGATAAATTTATAAAAATGACCAATATCATTTGATCTAAGTACTTCTGCTTCTCTATCTGAATTAAATTTACTAACCCGCATTTTGTATATTTTTTTGAAATTTCTTTATATTGTTTTGAGAAATTTAAGTTATTATGTCTAGTTTTCCACAAATGTTTCTTTTTGTTTTGAAGTTTATGTATGAATTTAGGGTAACGACATTTTTTCTTAGTACTTATTTCATATTTTTTTATTAATGGCACATGTATAAGTATAATATCAGTAATTATTTTTATAAATTTATCCCAGTATTCTTCAACTGTATTTAGATTTTGAAAATTAAAATCCCAGTTTTGAGATGAGAGAAACATAGCTATGCTTTGATAGTCAGCATTTTTAAAATCCGGTACCAAAAGGTTTGAAGTATGATTTTTTTCATACAAACTTAAATTAATTTCACCACATATTACAGCATGATCTGAATTTCCAAAGTTTGGAGCTAGATTCACACTATTAAAAATCTCAGGGTCATTGGTTAATATTAAATCTAGAAAATTTTTACCGCGAGAAGGTTCAGGAACCATTTGAGAAAGTCCTAGTGTCATAAATGTTGTATAGTATTTAGTTTCATTTTGGGAGTTGCTAAGCAATGTGTCAGAGTCCCACCTTATACCTGGTAAATTTATGTCCCCAACTAGTACTGATGTATCAGTATGATCATTTATGTGACATTTTACAAAATCTAACAATAATAAATCATCCTCAGTTTTTATGTTAGGGGGTCTGTATACATTAATTAAACGGATTTTGTTACTTAAAATAATAAGATCAACAATTAATAACTCTAAATTTAGGTATTTTTGATGTACTATGACTTCACTGTATTTAATTCTTTTGTCTATAAGGAGTAGGACACCCCCACCCTTTCCATAAGGTCTGTCCTTTCTCACAACATTGTAACCATGGTTTTTAATTATTAGTTGATTTGGGATGGATTCGTCGAGCCAGGTCTCCTGAACAAAAATCACATTGGGCGATCCATAATTAATATCAGCTCCAGAAATCAAAAGCTCAAATTCATCTAGACAATTTAAAAGAGATCTTGCATTTACTGTTATAAATTTAAGAAAATTTGATTTACATTTAAATTTAAGAGAATCTGGTTTTATATCTTGTACACTTATTTTTGAAGTTACTAAATTGCAACTGGGTTGCGTTTTTTCCTATTTAGAGATTTTCTCTGAGCTTTCGATTTCCACAATGCACTGTTTTTGTTGATCAAATAGGTAAGGGTCCCCTGAGTCTGTGTATCTAACAAAGATTTTGTGTTCTTCACTGCGTAATTCTCTTGCCTTGGCTAAAAGCGCCATCTGATCTTTGCGCTGTTCACTACTAAGGGATGGCCTCACATATACGTTCTTGTACAGTTCTGTTTTTCTCAATTTACCGTTGGTTCGAACAAACCGATTACGGATCTTGTTGTTAAGGAACTGAATTTTAAGCAATCTGGGTCTTTTAGGATCAGGTTTGCCAATGCGGAAGCAGTCAATAACGGTGTGATTTTCATTATCACCATAGTTATTGATTGCTTCCTCCACAAGATTTTGAGCTTTTTCCATCTCCTCTTGTTTGGTCTTTGATTCTTGTAGACCAGCAACTACAGCAACAGTACAATGCTCTCGCTGTATTTCAGCCTTTTTCACGCGCTCCTCCATCCATGGTAGAAGGTCTTGAATAACCCTGGAGCAAATCTTAGCAATAGTACCTTCATCAATGCCACCCGAGGTCTTTATAGCAGCTTCTAATTTTTCAACACGGGTCAGAAGGTCATTTCGCTCAGCCTCCAATTCGTTTACTCTGGCCCGCAGTTGTTCCCCCCCGGCACACAAAAAAAGAAAAACAAACCCCACCCCCCCAACCAAAAAAACCAAAAAAAAAACAACCAAAAAAAAAACAAATTGCATCTTTTGAAAACTCTTTTGGTAAATGTTCTTTGGACTTTTTCTAAGATGTATTTATCTTTTTTCATGTATGGATTCCAAACAGGACTTGCATACTCTACGCCTGGACGGACAAAACTTTTATAGGCAGTGAAATAATTTTTTATTGATTGTGATTTGAAAGATCTAAAAATTAGATTGATTGTTTTCAAAGCCTTGCTTGCTATTTTCTGACAATGTATTGAGAATTTTAAATTACTGTTTATATATACCCCTAGATCTTTTACTAAATTTGTTTTAGGTAATTTCTTATTATTTAAGTAATAATCCGTTTTATTTTCATTTTTTTCATTATTTATGTGCAGAACTTCACATTTATTTTCTGACAGACTAAGCTGCCAGTCACTATCCCATTTAGCAATTCTATTTAGATCATCTTGTAATTTGATTGTATTATCACATCTCTGAATAATTTCTTTCTTTCTTTCAAACTACAGTAGACTTTTGCATCATCAGCGAAAAGCCTTATTTCTGAATTTTGTACACAATTTAAAATTTCATTAACAAAAAGCAAAAAAAGAAATGGTCCTAAAACAGAACCCTGTGGTACCGAGCTGCTAACTGGGTAGGAATCAGAAATAGTATCATTTATTACTATTTTCATTTCCCTGTTAGTTAAAAATGCTTCTATCCATTTTAAGAGCTTTCCAGAAATTCCATATTTATTTAATTTATACAAAAGCTTTTGATGTGACACCGAATCAAAAGCTTTTGCAAAGTCCAAGTATACCACATCAACAGATTTTTTGTCATTAACAGCAGTAGTCCAATCGTTATAACAATCAAGGAGTTGAGTAATTGTTGAGCTTTTATCTTTAAAACCATGCTGAAACTGAGATAATATGTTTACAAAAAAGATAGAAAGCTCACTTTTTACTATTTGTTCCATGATTTTACAACAATAACAAGTAAGTGAGATTGGACGGTAATTATCTTTTTCACATTTAGCACATTTTTTATAAACTGGTGTAGTAAGGGCAGTTTTCCAATCATGTGGTAGTTCACTACTGTTGAATGATTTTTGAAAAATTATTGAAAGTGGTTCTGCAATGACTTTAGCCAGACGTTTTAAAAATTGTGCAGGTATACCATCAGGAGTACGTGAGAGTTTGTTTGGTAACTTTTTGAGGAATTTTAAAACATCTCTGACAGTAAAATTTATGTTTTCAAGTTTGGTATCACTTAAAGGTTCAAAATAGGGGAGATTTTTGTCATCTGTTAGTAAAAACTGAGCTGAAATACTCCCAAAAATTTTAACTTTTTGCACATCTTCAGTAGCAAAACTTCCATCATTGCACTTTATGGGAGGAATATTATCTTTGGGTTTAAGTCTTTTGTTAATAAATTTATAAAAATGACCAATATTTTTGGATCTAAGTACTTCTTCTTCTTTATCTGAATTAAATTTTTTAACACTTTTTGTATATTTTTTAGAAATTTTTTTGAAATCTTCTTTAAAATTTATGTTATTATGTCTAGTTTTCCACATTTGTTTCTTTTTATTTTGGAGTTTATATATGTATTTAGGATAGTGACATTTTTTCTTTGTACTTATTTCATATTTGTTTTTAAAAGGTACATGTAAAACTATACTTTCTGTAATTATTTTAATAAATTTATCCCAGTATTCTTGGACTTTACTTAATTGTTTAAAGTTATGATCCCAGTTTTGAGATGAAAGAAACAAAGCAATACTTTGATAATCAGCATTTTTAAAATCAGGTACCAAAAGGTTTGATATGTGATGGCGATTTTCATCATACAAGCATAAATTAATTTCACAGCAGATTACCGCATGATCTGAGTTTCCAAAGTTAGGAGCAAGCTTTACTTTATTGAAAATCTCAGGGTCGTTTGTAAGTACTATATCCAAAAAATTTTTACCACGAGAAGGTTCAGGAACAATTTGAGAAAGCCCTAGTGTCATAAACGTTGTAAAGTATTTAGTTTCGTTTTGAGAGTTGCTTAGCAATGTGTCAGAATCCCACCTAATACCTGGTAGGTTCAAGTCGCCTACTAGTACGGATGTATCTGTGTGATTATTTATATAAACCTTTAAAAAATCTAACATTAGTAAGTCTTCCTCAGTATTTATATTAGGAGGTCTGTAAACATTAATTAAACGGATTTTGTTACTTTGAATAATAAGATCAACTATGATTGTTTCTAAATTTAAATATTTTTCATTGATTGTGACTTCACTGTATTTTATTTTAGTGTTAATAAGAAGTAGGACACCCCCACCTCTTCTCTCAGGCCTATCTTTCCTCACAACATTGTAACCATAATTCTTAATTATTAGTTGATTTGAAATGGATTCATTTAGCCAGGTCTCCTGAATAAATATTACATCAGGTGAACCATAATTTATATCAGCACCTGAAAGCAAAAGCTCAAATTCATCAAGACAGTTTAAAAGAGATCTTGAATTTAATGTTATAAATTTAAGAAAATTTGATTTTTTATTATGCAATTTACTTGCGTTTGAATTTACTAAAGGGCAACTGGGTTGCGTTCTTTCCTACTTAGAAATTTTCTCTGAGCTTTTGGTTTCCAAAATGCACTGTTTAACTTGATCAAATATTAATAGTGTTGTATGTGTGTGGTTGGTTACAAAACATTTTATAAAATCTAATAATAGCAGGTCTTTATCAGTGTTAATGTTAGGAGGTCTGTAAACATTAATTAGATGGATTTTGTTACTTGTAATAATAAGATCAACTAGTAATACTTTCAAATTTAAATATTTATCTTGAGTTGGAACTAAACTGTATTTAATGTTTTTATTTACTAGTATTAGGACGCCCCCACCTTTCCCTTGTAATCTATCCTTTCTAATCACATTATAGTTGTAATCTTTAATCAATAGTTGAGTTGGAAATGATTCAGTGAGCCAGGTCTCTTGTACAACTATCACATTGGGGGACCCATAGTTTTGATCAGCACCAGAAATTAAGAGCTCAAACTCATCCATACAGTTTAAGAGAGATCTTGAATTTACTGATATTATATTAAGTGATTTAATTTTGTTACTTCTGGTTATGTACTTAATTTTTGAATTTACATTTGATGGTTTGCAACTGAATTGCTTTCTTTCCTATTCTGAACTTTTGTCTAAGCTCTTATTTTCCAATGTGCAGTTGTTTTCGACATCATAAATATATGGATCCCCACAGTCACTGTATCTCACAAACACTTTTGTTTCTTTTCTGCGCAGTTCTTTAGCTTTGTGCAAAAGAGGCACTTGTTCACTTCGTTGCTGCATGGTGAGAGATGGTCTCACATAGATGTTCTTAAATTGTTCCGTTTTGCTCAACTTGCCGTTGGAATGCACAAACTTGTTACGAATGGCGTTATTGTGGAAACGGACCTTCATTAGTCGGGGTTTACCATGTACTTGTTTACCAATACGGAAGCAATCGACAGCCGCATTAATATGTTCCCCCTGTGCGCTGTTTCATAAATGTTAGGAACATTTAATTCTTTGTAAATATTTACAAAGAAATAAAATCCTATGCTAAAGCATAGTGATAAATGCAAGATATATTTATGCAAATTTTCGGTTTTTTATAAGTTTTTCCAAAAGTCTATTGCATTTTCATTTCTTTGTAGCTTTCTACAAAAAAGAAATGGACTTCAACAAAAAAATAGCATGTTGGGAACTTTTATGAAACAGCGCCCTGGCTGCCAATTGCCTCCTCCACTAAGATCTTGACTTTGTTTTGATCGGCTTGCTGATTGGTGGACTCTCAAGACCAGCGATAACAGCCAAGGTTGAGTGTTCCCATTGAGTCTCAGCCTTTTTTAGTCGATCCTCAATCATGGAAGCAGTTCCTGGATAACCTTGGAACAGATTCTTGCTATCATGTCCTCATTGCCTGGCAAAAAAAAAAGAATGGATCTTCTCCAAATCTGAAATTTATTTTGCATTTAGATTTGGTTTTTTCCTGAGATAAGAAACTGCTTGGCGACCATATAAAAACCACAAAGACACTTTTTATTTTATTTATTTAAAAAAAAAATAATTATTAACACTATAATTAATAAAAATATAGCATTAAATACGGAAAACTCGTCTTTTGGATGTGATTTTGTAAACGCACTTTTCAAAAGACAAGTTTTTCCTATTTTTTGAATAAAACAATCTATTGAAACCTTTTTTATCTAAGCCTAAGCAAAAGCCAAAAATCAAGCAAAATTTTTATCATGGTAAACATTTATTAAATTCTTTATTCAGAAAACTGAGTACCTAAGCCTAAGCAAAACCTAAAAATCAAGCAAAATTTATTATGGTAAATTTGTATTTAATGATGCTTTTTAAACTGAAGAGTAAAAACTTTATTTTTTTTCTAAGCCTAAGCAAAACAAAAATCAAAAAAAAAATTCTCATTGGGTGGAAACTTGCATTTTTGAAAGTACGTTTACAAAATTGCATAATTCCATTTATCATTTATTTAATGCATTTATTTATTTTCGGTTGTTTAAAATTATCGTGTTTAACACCGGTTTTGCAAACGTATTTCTAATATTTGAACTGTTGGGAGATTCATCGATTGGTTGGGACTTTCCACGTTGGGACTTTCCTCAGTTGGGACTTTGCCTGATACCATAAATTCGATAGTCACATGGGACACCGAAAATATTAGTCACATATGACACCGAAAATATGGACAACAAATTTGTTTTTGTTTAAAAGCTAATTTAGGCTTATTTTTAATCAGATTTATTCTTTCTAAGCCAAAGCAAAGCCTAAAAAGTAAGCTAAATTGTATTATGAGACATTTTTATTAAATTATCCCATTTTTAAAATTTTAATGTTTTTCACCACTGAATTTTGATTCATTTTTAAGCGGTTGCTGTACAAAATTGGTGAAGACCAGAAAAAAAAAGTAAAAATATTTTTAGAACCACCACACCACACTCTCAAAAATCTAACAATTATTCATTTATATTGGTTATAGCACTATTAAAAAAATGTTCTTAACAGCATAAAATGTACCTTGAAAAAAATGTCATTTTTTACGTATATAAAGTTAGCGCACGAAATTCGTGCGCGCACGAATTTTAAGCCTGTATATTTTCAGTCACACCTACCACGGTTTTTGCGCCTATCGCACATTGAGGCAAAATATTGGTATAAAAAAATTACGTAATTTTTAAAAATGATTTTGAATAATAAAATTATTATAAACAATTAAAACATTAAATAAAAATGATAAATTGTAAAAAACACTTTGTGAGACTGATGAGAAAATTTAAAGCGTTAAATTTCCTGAAAGTGCGCCTCCTTAATTAGAAAAAAAATCATAATAATTACCCACAAAAAATGAATTTTAAAATTTTTTCTAAAAATTACTAAAATTTACACACAAATTACAGTTTATTCTTGTTTTACTGTTTGATTATAAAGGCTTTTTTATTTTTAGAATTTGATTCTTGTCTATAGATGACGGCGTTGGAAACTAAAAACCGTTTATATTTTAGTGATTTTAAGCTTTATTTATTAGCGTATTACTATTTACTTCAAACATATGCAAAAAGCTTTATTCATTATAAACGGCAAGAGCTGAGTAACATTGCTAAAATGAATATAGAAAATAATATATTTAGATCCAAAAAAACAGAAGTCATATGAAGGATAAATTTCAACTTTTAAAATATATAAAAAATAAATCAAAAAAAAAAATAAAAAAAAAAAAAAAAAAAAAAAACTCAAAAAATAAAAAAAAAAAATAAAAAAAAAAAAAAAACACAAAAAAAAAAAAAAAAAAAAAGAAAAAAAAAAAACACAGAACACATCAAAAAACCTAAAGCCACGTGACCCACCCCAAAACCAAAAAATCCCCCCGAAAAAACAGCACTCCCCAAACCGCACCAGCAGCCAATCCCACACACTTCCCCCCACACAGAAAACACATCCCCCCACTAAAACAAAAAAAAAGAAGAGAGAAAAAAAACAAACCCCACCCTTCGTACGACGACAGAAACGGTGGACTCCGAAACGCAACAACCCGCGGACAAAACGCCCCTCAAAGGTGGATAATACGATAATCCGGGACAAAGGTGTGACACTCGTGTTTAACAAACGCGGCCATGCGAAAGACAACCAGCGGACGGACGGGTGTCATCGTGACGGACGGGTGTCATCGTGACGGACGGGTGTCATCGTGACGGACGGGTGTCATCGTGACGGACGGGGTCATCGTGACGGACGGGTGTCATCGTGACGGACGGGTGTCATCGTGACGGACGGGTGTCATCGTGACGGACGGGTGTCACGATAAATAGTTTGAAAACCATGTTTCTAATAATATTTATTTAATCTTCTTGGCTGGCTTCCAAACACTTAGCTCAGCATTCTCAAGAATATAATATAGATGTAATGCATAAATAAAAAAATATGCTTTACAGTGAAAGCATAAGTCACTTAGTTTTAAAGAAAGTAGTTTGACATAATCATTTGCTTTTTTTGAAACATCTTTTAAGGTTTTAATGGGTTTTTTCTACACTTATTCAGGTGTTATTTTGAGTACCGAGCGAAGGGGGATAAATCTTTACTGGATGTATTTAATGAGCCTTCTTCCTTTTCTTCAAAAAAATAATAATAAAGTGGCAAATAAAAAAATATCCCCAAATCAAAACAAAATGACAAAGGAGCATGTAATAAATCGTTAAAAACCTTGAATATATTTTATATTTTACAAATTAAAGGATTGTAAAGAACACAACAAATGCATATTTTGTAATTTTTTTAAATAAGAAATACAAAAAACTAAATACAAACTAATAAGGTAACTGACTTAATTTCGGCCACGCCTTAATTTCGGCCACCAATTTAGGGTGTTAGAAAATTGGCTTATTTTTAAAACACAAAAGAACTAGCACAAAAGTAACTGGATTAATGTTTAATAAAGTGTTTTTGCAAAAGTTTTTTATTTTTATTATTCTACATTATCAACATTTTCATACAAAAAGTGAATTTTTTATGATTTTCTTAATTTTTGCTTTGTGTTTAAACTGCATCAAATTTAGAACGAAGCAATATATAACCTTAAAATATCTTCTATTTAGGGCTAAAAGTTGTTAATTTTCATGTTTTGATATTTTCTTCAAAATCATTTTGCAATGCGTTTAACTAACTGCGCATTTTAAGATTCCGTTAATTTCGGCCATTTTAAAATTTAGGTGAAAGAACCTGCCGTTTTTGCTGTTTTTAAATATCATTGTACTACCGTATTTATAAAGAATTTTTTTTGCTCGTTTGACTTTGTTTTTACGTTTTTTAAGCCAAAAATAAAAATTGAACAAAAAATACAAGTTATTAAAACTTGTTTTTTTAAGGTTTTGACATAATTATTTAAAGTCTTGCTAATAATAACTATTAAAGTTCGCAAACGGGAAAAATTAAGTTATATGTACCAAGAAAAATACCTAAGGGTAAATTTGCAACCTTTAGAAATTTTTATTGTTCGTTTAAGCAATAGTTATGGCCAGTTTTTTGTAGGTGGCCGAAATAAATGGCACGCGCCTTAACTTCGGCCACTTTAAAAAAGTTCAAACCTTCACTGATTTTTAAGTGTAACAGAAATATTCAAATTTTGCACTGAAATAACAAATATAGCTATTGTTTGATTTTTAGGCCAAATTTTGGCTTGATTGAAAAAGCCAGAAAAAACTTATTCATAAAAAATAAAAAAAGGTGGCCGAAATTAAGGCAGTTACCCTACATTCTTTATAAAAAATACCGCAGATTTGTCGGCATTTTAATGCAAAATAAAGTTCATTTTTAAAAATTCCCCAAAACACCAAAGAAAAATAAAAATATTGCCCATTAAAAATAATTACGGTAGTGCAGTGGATGGTCTTTGGATACGCATTTGAGGGTCCTAAGTTCGAACCCCTCAGTAGTAGTGTTTTTTCTCGCCTAGGCATATTTCTAACATAAACATTAATGTTTAATTTCATTTCTTTATTTTTTTACATGAAAAAAAAACCCGAATGAAAATAACGAATACTTATTTTAAAGAAATTACAATTGTGCACATTTGCATGTCATATCCTTTTGCTTCTTTCACGTATCATTTTTAAACTAAACTGAAAATTTTTTTGTTCCTGGTTATTTTTTAAACAAATAGTCCTTTTAAGTAATTGTGGACATATTTTTCATATTTTTTAATTTATTTTATGACAAATTAATACAAATGTAATTTCTTAATTTGTTTTCGCGGTTTTTTTATATTAAAAGAGGTTAAATTTGCCCTTATTTAAATTATTTAAATTTGTATGAATGTGATTTGAAACTAGCATAATAATATATTTGTGTTATTTATTCTGGTTTTCACGCAGCATCTGTTTTTTGTCGCTTATTCGAGTTTTAATAAAAGGTACGGTATTAAATTGTAAAAGTTTTTGAAAATCGGCCAGCAAGACAAAATATGTTTAGAAACATGGTTTTCAAAGCATTTATCGTGACACCCGTCCGTCACGATGACACCCGTCCGTCACGATGACACCCGTCCGTCACGATGACACCCGTCCGTCACGATGACACCCGTCCGTCACGATGACACCCGTCCGTCACGATGACACCCGTCCGTCACGATGACACCCGTCCGTCACGATGACACCCGTCCGTCACGATGACACCCGTCCGTCACGATGACACCCGTCCGTCACGATGACACCCGTCCGTCACGATGACACCCGTCCGTCCGCTGGTTGTCTTTCGCATGGCCGCGTTTGTAAAACACGAGTGTCACACCTTTGTCCCGAATCATCGTATTATCCACCTTTGTTATTTACAATTGATTTTTTTTTATTTTTGTTTAATTTTTTATATGATTATTAGCACAAAACTAGTTATTTTCAATAAAAATATGTATTAAGACATTTTTATCTTAAATTTGTTGATATGATAACAAATTATTGGTTCCCAGAAATTTTGTCATTTACAATACGTCCTTCAATGTCTTCTACAACTCGTCTTAGAAAAACTCGTCTTTTAAACATCTCGTCTTTGGAAAACTCGCGTCTTTTGGATGCGGTTTTGTAAACACACTTTTCAAAAGACAAGATTCTCCTATTTTTTGACTAGAACAATGTATTGAAAACCTTTTTTTTTCTAAGCCTAAGCAAAAGCCAAAAATCAAGCAAAATTTTTATCATGATAAACTTTTATTAAATGATTTATTCAAAAAACTGAGAACCTAAGCCTAAGCAAAACCTAAAAATCAAGCAAAACTTTATCATGGTAAATTTGTATATAATTGTGACGCAAAAGTGTCGCGGTGCATAGGTCACCCTTTCCCCCGGCGCCCCTTTGTCTCACGCGTAATTATTAAATATTTTTCTTTCCCTCCCCTTAGCTGCACAGACAGCTTGTCGTTCCCACGCCCGGGTGGCTCGCCTCACTTACAAACCGACTAAGTCGGCGGTGAAAAGGCGGTCGTACTTTACTCGCTGCAGGCCCAGGGGCGTAGCCAGGAATGGTTGACTGGGGGGGCCGGAGCGAGAAAAGCTGGGGCATAATTGTCATCTGGGGCACAATTCAAAAATGTGCTAATGCTAAACAGAGGGGTTTGGGAGGCGGCGGAGCTCCCCTAACCATGGGGGGTTTGGGGGGCTTTAGCCCCCCAGAAAAATTTTTTGAAAATGGAGACAAAAACTACTATTAGAAACCTTATTTAAAACTTTGAGTTTAGTAATTTAGTAGTCCATCAATAATCTCTATGAATCAATATATTTATTCCAAAAGCGGTACCTCAAAGTTCACATCACATTGCATTTATACAGCTGTGCGGGAGCGCCACGGGACGATTTAGCCCCGTGGCGCCGCGCCAACCACTATTAGAGAACGTGAGTAAATTTTAAAATTCAGAACCTTCTTTTTCTTCTTCTTCTTCTTCTTATTATTATTATTATTTTTATTCCAACGCTCCATCCTTAAAAGCAATATTCCTCATTCGTTACTGATTGATCAAAAATAAACATGGGCTCATTAGAGAGAAGAAGAAATTACGCAACTTTCTTAGGAAGCACTTTTTTCATTTAGGTCCTTGTTATCGATTTATTGATGAAAATAAAAAATTTGAAAAAAAGACAAATAAAAACTCCCAATCGCACAATAGCAGCCTTTTGGCAACAATAAGGATTGTACAGAGCAGACAACCAACATCCCCTCATAGAAACGGCACAAAAAAAGCAGACCAGTTTTAATTGGTGGCAGAAACGGAACCAGTTCCCAGCGCCACCTGCTTCAACCGCGCGGAAAACGGAGAAAACAACAGAGTAGTTTTTTTTTTAATTCTTGCATTAGTGATGACAAAATTAATTCAAAATTTTTATTTATTAAAAAATAATAATAAGCGTCGGTGGCGCGGTAGCGCCACGCGCCGGTAATCATCGGTGGTGCGGGGTGCCATACTGCAATTTAACCCACGGCACCGCACCAACTATACTTAGAGAACGTGAGTAAATTTTGTAATTCATGTTGATCATCTTTTTATTATTTGGCGCACGGCATTGCGCCAACTATATTTAGAGAACGTAAGTAAACTTTGTCTGGAGCGCAACTGCACCGCACTAACTATAATTAAACAACGTGGGTAAATTTTTTAATTTAAATTCTTCTTCTTATTGTAGCGGGCGCACAAGGGTCAAGCCGGTAATTGAGGGTCTTGCGGCCCGGTACACAGGATTTACTTATCGTACTTAATATAAAAACCTATACCACACTTTCCTTGATTTAGCTCAGTCGGATTTTACACTATAAAGAAGTTTGCACGTTTGACCTTCAGTGTTTGACCTTGCAAAGTGGGGGAACACACGACACACCCTCTTGACTGGGGGGTCAAGTCGGTTCACAAAAAGGGGTTACGTTAAGGGAGGATCGGAAAAAGGAGGAATTCTTCACGAATTCCTTTTCAAATATTCCACAAATGAAATGATATATCCGATATGCTGCAATGTAGTTGAGCGAGGACCATATCCACTATAGAGAATAATGTTCTACAATAATTTTTACAGTAAAACATTACCGTGTTGGGGCAGAAAAATAAGAGCGATATGGGCCTCGCTCTCTTCAAAAGTTAGGGCTAAAATTTTGAACGGAACTTCCGAAAATTGGAAGAGAAGTAAGGGTCAGCGTCAGCTTAGTTAGCAGTGGGTAAGGGACTGGTATGAAACATTAAGAATACCAGTACGATTTTGAAAGCTTATTTGTGAAGTCTGAAGGTGTCAGACTTCTACAAAAAGTTATGCAGCAAAAAGCTGTAAGCTTGATTGGTTCGTTGGTTCTAGTAGCCTCACTGACAAGGTAATTTATTGGTTGAAACCTTGAAATAACGGGGTTGAAAATTAACAATGATAGCAGACTTGAGCTTTGCTCAAGTCCTTCAAAAAGTTACTTCAAGACCTCAACCACGGTGTGCTTGAAAAATATGAAGCTACTGAATTGGTAAAGAACAGCATAAGTTACTAGGTGGATTTCTTACACAGGATTTAGTTTTTAACAAAACATTAAAAATACCAGAGTACTTTCAACGTTTCGTTAAGGGGAAGAAAAGAGGGATTGGCTTAAGGTTTGAATTTTGTGGTTTTTAATGTGTCGTGTGGGATTCTGTATCATGTGGTTTGATTGCGATTTTTAGCTTATTTTACTCAAGAACGATATTTACTTAGTTTATGTAATTTGTGAATGTATGCTGCGTTGGCAGACAGATTATTTACGGTGATAAGAGGTTACACAAAGGTTTACACAAAGTATTTATTTTAAGCGCAATTACACAGGCCTAACAGACCGCATTGTGGTGAGCAAAAGAGCAGTAAATTTATTACAGCGCATTTTGAGCAATTGGAGTTAATTGAGTTAGACAAAAGACTTTGGTTGGAAGCGTTTTAGAAGACGCTAGGCTAGTGTTTTTTAGCCGTTTAGAAAAACACAATTTAGAACAAAAATAAAAGAATTACTAATTTTTTAATTTAGTTAGAGGCTGTGTTTTGAATTATGTTTTAGTATTTGATATTTAAGAAATTTACCTAATTTTTTGACGAAAGATAGTTTTACGAAGCGGTGGTTGTCCTTGACGACAGCCCACCAAGGGTTTATGTAACCTGCTACCTTATTTAAAACAAACTACCAAATAAGTTGGTAGGCTATGTGCAAAGTTCTTTATTTTAAGATACCTGTATCATTTCGTGGTCATTCCACCAATTTACTTCGGTTATGCCGCACTAATCTCAAGGAGAAATTACAGATAGCCACTGTAAATTCTCTACTTAACACACTTTCCCTACCTAAGTTGGCCGCAACCAACTACAGTTGTTGGCATCTCAAAGGGGAAACTTTTTGGTATAAAAATAGAGGTAATAATTATAAATACCTATTCAGGGTCTGCCAACAAAAGGGTTCCGGATCAAACGGTAGACGACTATTCTTAAAGTACAAAGCGCAAAACAATAATTATGGAACCCACTGGGCCCACGCACCGCGTGGAGCGCACATGCTGCTATAAGCGATTGTTTTGACAGGCGCGGCGACAGGCGCGGGCTACTGTAAATTGATTACAGCGCGTACATTAATATATTTTAAAAATGTTTGAATGGAAAATGAAGACGTAACTGAACGCGAATGTAATGACCACTTAAGAAATGAATTGATATTGTTAATTTAATTTAACCTAAACTGCTCAACGCTATCAGCCACATTATTATTATTATTTTTTATTTAAAAAAGTATATCTCGGCAACGGAATGATTATAAACATATGTCATTGCGCAGCTAAAACTATAGTTTATTAGGCTATTTTTTTAATTTAATTCAAAAAAAGTGGTAGACTAGCCTCAAAAATGCCTAAGAGAGAGCAGGAAAAAAGGGCGATTTTTCCCCGGGCGTATGTTTAGACAGAAAAGATGTGGACTAGGCTGAGATGGACATTATGTGGACTATAGGAAATTTGAGTTTGGTTTGGGCAGCTGCTCACTAAATAAAAATTTCTACCATATGATAATGATTTGTTTATACATTGATCTAATCAAACAGAATTGTTGCATGTTTTTTAGTTTGATGAAATGTCAATTTAAAAAATCATACTCACAGCAATTTTTGACAAGCGCGAAATCGCCACTTTTTCAAATTTATAATTGTTTTTTACACATACAAATATAACCTTCTAATTGAAAAAGTGGCGATTTCGCGCTTGTCAAAGATTGCTGTGAGTATGATTTTTTATATTGACATTTCATCAAACTAAAAAACATGCAACAATGCTGTTTGATTAGATCAATGTATAAACAAATCATTATCATATGGTAGAAATTTTTATTTAGTGAGCAGCTGCCCAAACCAAACTCAAATTTCCTATAGTCCACATAATGTCCATCTCAGCCTAGTCCACATCTTTTCTGTCTAAACATACGCCCGGGGAAAAATCGCCCCTTTTTCCTGCTCTATTCTTAGAGCATTTTTCAAAGCTAGTCTACCACTTTTTTTTAATTAAATCAAAAAAATAGCCTAATAAGCTACACGTGATATTTTCTCAAAGAACAAGTGCTTACTTTACCACTGAACTATTTTCACCCTGATAGAATTTATCTTTAGTCTTCTGTTTCGTGGTGCATACAAAATTTGTGCAATGTGTCTATTGCTTATGTGTGTCCCTGCTTAGACAAAATAAATACAAATACAAAATAAAATACAAAAAATAAAAAAATAAGTATTGATTTTTTTTAAACTTTAGACTTCCTGGGGTAAAATGGAGTACATTATTAAATTAAGAATCTTTTGAAAATTTAAAATTTTTTCCAATTAAATTGGGTGGATTATAGATTAGTTCTGAATAAGGGTTTTTTAGTGTAGAAAACGGGTACTATGACAACCAGTGAGAATCATATTTTGTTGGAGAAAAATTGAGAAAAAGTGAGCAACTCGTATATTTTAGAGTTTCAACTATTGCATTGCCGCATTTGTAAGTACGGCTCCACTTGCGCGCTTGATTTTAACTTTTTTTATGTTTTAATTACAGAAAATTCTTCTATTTAAATTTGGATAGGACTTTTTTAAAAATAGTTTTAAAATTTTGAATAGTTTTACAACCAGAACATTAAATAAATGTATGTAAGTTTAAAATTAGTTTCAAAGTACAAATTTCAACTTTATCATTGATAATTCAACATCATTGTATACGGAAAAACTATTTTAGTGATGATTTTTAACTGTTGTGATGTTTAATCAACAAAAAATATTTAGCGCAAAAGGCTCTTGAACTTAGTAAAGCATATCATCGTGTAGCATTTTTTACTAAGTTTAGATTTAAACTAAGTAAACTAAGAAAACCAAAATTTTTTTATATATTCTTGTTAGGCTTCTTATTCAAAATTTACACGTCTTTTGGTAAAGTATGCTATGTTTTTTTTAATTTTTTTAGGGTCAATCTCACAAAAGTAGCTAAAAAACTTGAGGTATTGTGAGCTTGAGCTTAAGCCTTAGATTTATTTTGAGTTAAGCTTGAGTTAAATACTTACAATCAAACATATGTGAGTATCAATTGGCGTCAAGCATTTGTAAGCAGCTCAATGCATACCTGGTTTAGTTATATATCTACAACTGCCAAAAAAAATTAAATAGAACAAAAAAAATAACAAAAAAACTTGCATAATATTCGATTTCTAAATAGATTTAAGGAACTTGGAACCGACAAAGCTTTAAGCAATAAAAATGTTGACAGAAGCAGAGAGCTTAAAATCGAATTTTAAAGTTTTTTGTTTGAATTTCTAAAAATCATTAAGTTTAGGCATAAACATAAACCAAAAAAACATAAAATTAAAAGCATAAAATTGAAGGCAAAAGGCTAAAGCAGAAACTTAAAATTTCTCCCAGAGCGATTTTTTCCTGGGCGTGTATTTAGACAGAAAAGTGGCTCCTTAAAAAATTATTGCGCAATTTTTATCCTTTCCAAAGAGCTCCTGTTTATTTCTGATAAATCAATAACAACGTAGGAATATCGGTTTGAAGATTGAAAAAATCTATTAATCTTTGATTAATCTAATAATATTTGAAAAAAAATCTATTAATCATAAAGAGAACAGGAACATAAATTACAAAATTTATCCAAGTTCTCTTATTATAGTTGGCGCGCTTAGGGCTGGTTCATACTTATGACAAAACGTCTTTTGGACAAAGTCAAAAGGACTAAGGACAAAATCCAAAGGGAAAAGTCCAAAGGACGAAATCCAACGGACAACGTATTCATACTTTTGTCCTTTGAACTTTTCCCTTTGGATTTTGTCCTTTGTCCAAAGGACAAATTCTAAGTAGCGTTCATACATCGTCCAAAGGAAAAAGTCCAAAAGAGGTTTTGGCTTGTCCAAATGACGTTTTGGCTTTTATAAAATTGTCCTTTGGACTTTGTCCAAAGGACGTTTTGTCATAAGTATGAACCAGCCCTTAATCGCCGTGTGGCACTCCCATAAACATAACACCGATAATTCAATTATATTTTTTGAAATAAAAAGAATAAAATGATAGAAATTTATTAAAAAATTACGCAAGTTCTCTAAGTATAGTTGGCGCGGTGGAATGGGGCAAAATCGCCGCAGCAGCAAGGATTGCAATTATATTTTTGAAATAAAAATAATAATAATGAGAAGAAGAAGATTATCATGAATTACAAACCTTACCCACGTTATTTAATTATAGTTGGCGCAGTGTCGTGGGGCTACATTGCTGTGTGGCGCTCCCGCACCACTAATGATTGCAATTATTTTTTTTTTACAAATTTTATATTATTCAAGTTCTCTGATTATATTTGGTGCGGTGCCTCAGGGTTAAATCGCGACATGAACGATGAAGGAATATCGATTTTAAAATATAAGCATTAGAATAAATAGTCGATAATTGCATTTTTTTAAAAAAAACTTTAAATTAATTTTTTCATCAATAAATCAAAAATTAACAAAAAATATTTTATTGTTTTCGCCGTTTTCCGCGTGGTTGAAGTAGATGGCGCTGTGGGGTTTCCGTCAACAATAGCAACCAAGCACAGTTGTGCAGTTTCTATTAGAAGCTGTCCACTTTATTTTGTTTTTTTTTAAATTTATTATTTTGATCAATAAATCGATAACAAGGACCTATGGTTGAATTACATCTGGCTGACGCTGAAAATAAGAATGCAGACATGAGGGGACCAATTAAAATTGTGTGGTAATGGCGTTAAAAAAAAACAACTAATAATTAGCCCTTAAAAATTTTGTATTAAGGTTTCAAATTAAGTAATTTGATATATAATTAATAAAATACAGTTTTTAATCTTTATTTTGAATGTTTTTGTTGTTAAATAGTCCATTCAATACTGAGAATATCGCGGTCAGCTAGATTTTATTTGCCTAAATGAAAAAAGTGGCTCCTAATAAAGTTGCGTAATTCTTTTTCTTTCCAATGAGATCATGTTTATTTTTAATCAATCAGTAAAGAAGAAGGAATATCGATTTTAAGAATTAAGCGTTAGAATAATAATAATAAAAAGTAGAAGAAGAACCTGAATTTCAAAGCTTACCCTCGTTCTTTAATTATGGTTGGCGCGGCGCCGCGAGGCTAAATCTCCCGCGCTAAATCTCCATGGCGCTCCCGCGCCACCCACTATTTATGTTTATATTTTTAAAATTTTTTTAATAATAATTAAAGTTAAAAATAAAATTTATAAGAATAAAAACTTACGTAGATAGCACAATGCTTTGTTTGGACCGGAGTCTGATATGCAGCTGAGACGATTGACTTTGTATGATTCGCAATTGGAACTTCTGTTTTCAGTTGTGCATTCATTCCCCATTGTTATGGCATGACAAATGTCAGTCCCTTAATAGTACAAAACGAGTCAATTTCTGTTTTTGATTTTTAATCATCTTAGCCAATAAAAAAAATTTAAAAAAAAAATTCTTTCAGAGTTTAGGAATTAGGAACCTCAAAAATGTTGCATTAAAATGATTTATACTACTGGGCTCTGTTTCATAAAAGTTATGAACATTCAATTTTTTTGTAAAAGTTCATTCTTTCTCTGTAAGCAACATTACTCTGGTGTTTGCCACCAGAATTTTTGCCGCACTCACGTTTTATTGGTCAAAGCGCTCGTTTTTTTAAAGATGCCGGCTAAAAAATATTCAGGTGTACTATATCAAACACGAAGTACGGTTGTTGAATCAACCCAGTGTATGTTTAACATTTGGATCTTTAGAGTTACAAAGAAAAAACAAAAGAGATTTACAAAAAAATGAAATGTCTGTAACTTTTATGAAACAGCGCTTTGGTCTAACAATTTATCAAACCAGTTCACCGTTTGAAGTGCATTAAAGTTGTTTAAATTGTAATGTTTAATGAATATATTACAGTGATGGAATATGAAGCAAAATTCTAGTAGCTTTATTACTTTGGTTAATTAACTTTTTATAAAACTAAGAATGTTTTTTTAATATTTTAAAACTCAGAGCACATAGTATAAACATTTCCCAACCTTAGATCCAGTATGACAAACAATTCTTGACATTTTTTTAGAATTCCCTTTCTTTCCTTCACTCTTTTTATCTCCCATTTTCTCTCTCCCTCCAGGTATGTGTACGACCTGTGACGACTTATAATTTAAGGCAAATTTTGAAACGAATCGTTATTTTTTTCGCAGACAGAGTTACTTTCAACAATAGCAACAATAGAAAAAAGTACCTTTCAGCAATAGTATTGCCAGGTATTAGCAATAGCAATAGCTATAAGCAATAGCAATAGTATTATAGGCTTTCAGGGCTGTACTCTCAACTATTTTCACGTTTCTTAAGTTCTTAACGGTTTTAATGTGATGTTTTCACTTAATAAATGCAAAAACTATTAACCAACCTTTGTTTTTGTTTTTTTAAATAAAAAAATATTACGTAGAAGATTGTTACTTAATCTTTTCAAAACGGTATAACCAAAACTATTAAAAACAAACAATTAACTGGCACGGCGGTGCAGCCAAAACTATTACCAACAAACTGTTAACCAGCACGGCATCAAAAATTTGTAACTTAAACTATTAAGAACAAACCATTAACTGGTATGGCGCCAAAAATTCTTGGTCAAAACAAACGACCAAAAAGTTGTAAATAGTCGTACCAGACAATGACAACCCAAAAAACAGTAAGTCCTTACTCAAGATGATGTCATGTCAGTGCTTTATAAATTAAATGAAGAAAACGAAAATGGAAATGAAGAAAACTTACAAAGGGAAAAAACATAAAAACCATTGTTATAATGGGTCTTACTGACGATGATGATCCAAAAAAAAGATGGCTACTTCTTAAAAATATGATCGCAGCGCTTGATATGAAGCAGAATCTTCACATATTTCCACTTTTTCAGATATATCACATTTAACTATTTTTACTTGGAAATTTTAACTTTCCGTCTGTAGATAGGAGTGTGTGTACCTATTTTTTAAGAACGATGATTTTTATAAAAGATTCATACACTGTATTGTTGAAAATGGATTTGAGCAGCTGGTTTCCTTACCAACGCACAAAAATGGAATGGAAATGTCCTCGATTTAATACTTACAAATCCAAATGATTTAATTTTAGACATTTTTGAAACTAAACCTTTATCATTGACTTGTGATCACGTTAAAATAGAATTTTTTATTAATTTCAAAATTAAAAAAAAACCAAAAAAGCTAAAAAGGTTTTTAATTTTAAAGCTGCAAATTTAGAAGCTCAAAAAAATATCTAGCTAACGTTGATTAGAAAACAATGTTTTCACAAAATAACCAATCTATAGAAACTTTGTGTGAAGCCTTTTGTAAAATTAATTATGATTGCATCAACAAATTTGTTTCTTTTAAATTTATTAAAACACATAAAATTAGGTATTCATAATCTTGCGACTAAAGCTAAAGTCTTCCAGGGTGAAATCAAGGGCGTAACCGCTCTCCGCCAGGAAGAAATAAACAATAAACCCATGAGCGAGAAAAATTTTAAAAAAAGTTTTCAGCGGTTATGTAACCAATTATTATTTAGTTGCGTCATGTGTTTCTCTGCACGTGATATTTTCTCAAAAAACAAGTGGTTACTTTACCACTCATCTATTTTCACCCTGATAAAAATTATTTTTAATTTGTAAAAAGAAAAAATATATGCCAAAAAACATCCGTGAAATTTACACTTTGCAATGATATCTTATTTAGCTCAATCCTTTTTGTGGTTAAGGAGAAAAGTCATTCCTCCTTTTAGTAAAAAAACGTTGTCCAGCATAAAGATGTCCATGTTCATTTTTCCAAAAACATGATATTTTGGCTTTACATTGGCAAATTACGTTTACCAATAAGTTTGAGCCAATTTGAAAATAAAATTTTTTCAACTTTCAAAGTCCATAGGGCCCTGTTTTTGTGAAAATGTAATGTCCAACCAAAATTGTCCCTGCAATTTTTTCAATTTCAACCCCTTTATGACATTCCCTTGTCTGTAAACTTTGCAATGATATCTCATTTAACCCAATCCTTTTGCTGGTTGGGGAGGAAGGTCGTTCATCTTTTTAGAAAAAAACGTTGTTCAGCATTTAGATGTCCATTTAGCATTTAATCTTATCAAAAACATGACATTTTGGTTTTACATTGGATAATTACTCTTATCAATAAGTTCGAGCCAATTGAAAGACAAAAAATTTTCATTTTCTAAAATCCATAGGTTTCCCCTTTTTGTGAAAATGTTTTGGCCAGGCTAAAAATGTCCATGCAATTTTTTTTCCAAATTTCAACCTCTTTATGACTTACTCCAGACCAGAAGCTTTGCAATGATATCTCATTCAGCCCAATCCCTTTTGTGGATGGTGAGCAAGGTAATTCCCTTCTTTAATGAAAAAAAAACGTTGCCCAGTATAAAGATGCCCATGTTCATTTTTCTAAAAATCATAATATTCTGGTTTTACATTGCCTAATTACTCTTTCCAATAAGTTTAAGCCAATTCTGAGTCAAAAATTTTTTTAAATTCCAAAATCCATAGGGTGAAAACTTTGGTTTGGTTCCACTTTGGTGAAAACGCATTGTCCAGTATAAAGATGTCCATGTAAGTTGTTTCAAAATTCCAACCCCCTTACGACATTCCCTGGGCAATAAGCTTTCCAACGATACCTCATTCACCTTAATCCGTTGGGTGGTTAGGAAGGAATTAGGGAACACACAGACAGACACACACACACACACACACACACACACACACACACACACACACACACACACACACACACACACACACACACACACACACACACACACACACACACACACACACACACACACACACACACACACACACACACACACACACACACACACACACACACACACACACACACACACACACACAAACACTCACACATTACCTTTATTTATATATAGATTAAAATTTTCATATTTAATACCATAGTTTTCCACATTTATTAACAGTTTAATGTGGCTTACGGAGTCAAACGCCTTAGAGAAATCCACATACATGATGTCCATGAACTTTTTTTGAGGAAAACAGCTTTTGTCCACTCATTGAGACAAGAAAGATGCTGAAGACCTCGGATTTTTTAGACAAGAATCCATATTCTTCTTTAGTTATTAAATTTTTGTTTCTTAAAAATTTTACTATGGCATCATAAATAATGCTCTCCATTACTTTGCATGTAACACAGGTAAGCGACTCAGATCGATAATTACTGCAAATACTAGCTAACCTTTTTTTAAATATTGAAACAACAGAAGCCTCTTTCCAGAAGCTTGGTAATTTTCAGATTTCAAGTAATAACTCAAATATTTTAGCTAAAGGCATTGCAATATTTTCTGCCACAGATTTTAAGTAATATTCCGACAGCATATCTGACGTTTGTGATAATTTTGATGGAAGTTTTTTTTAGTTTTTTTAGTACCAGTATTACTGGAAATTTGACAGAATTTATTAATTTATTTAGAGCAGCTTTTGCTTTAAATGCAGGTGTAACGCCATTATCTGTAGTAAAAACAGAACAAAATTGTGAGTTAAACGTTTCACACTTCTTTTTATCATCAGTAATTATAACATTATCTGGCCTTTTTATCGGTCCAAGTTTTTTTTTGTTTTTTGACTTAAGTTTTAAATTATCATAATTGTAAAAAAATTTTAAATTGCCCCTGTTTATGGAATCATTTTCCCTTTTTGTTGGAATTGATGTAATTTAACGTTGTATTCTTAATTGCAGAGCGTAAAACTTGTATAATATTTAAGAGTTTTTATTTTTAAACAAAACATAGCAAAAAAAAATTAAGACAATCAAAGTTTATTACATACCAATGACATCCGCATCCTTAAAGTAGGGAGCTAAAGTGGTATTTTTTGAGGCCATCCAGTTAATCGCCTTTCCGTTTTCTTTCAGCGCAAGCCAAACAGGCTGATTTAGTTCCTAATTTTAAAATAACCTTTTATTAGTGATACTCCTTAAAGTTCCTTTTACTTTTCTGAACTCCAGAGCAACTCTCATAGCTCAGAAATTCCGTCCTATTTTTGTAAAACATAGTTTAAGCTTGAAATCGCCTATTTTAGAAGCTTCCTTCTCCATTTCAGGTAGCTGAACTAATTTTACTATATAAGGGACTCTAAAAAGGTAATAACTCTATAGGAGACACGCAAAGACTGATTAAAAGTGTGAGGGTTATGATAGTTGTTTACCGCAACGTAGAAATAAACTCTGCCTTTTCACAAGATATAAAAGAAATTAGTGAACTTTATCTGATTGGCCTTTTTTAACCAAATTAGGTAATTTGATATCATTGTTAAAATAATGCATTTTAAATTTAAAATTAAATTATATTGTACAAAGTTTTAAGTGTTTTATTGTTAAAATGTGGGTCAATACTCCAACTCAACAAGGTTTGATTGATTTTAGTTGTCTTTAGTAAAACTACCTTTTAAACAAATAACAAAATAAAATTAAAATTAAAATAGCATTTTTATTTATACTAGTCATTTATAACATTTGTGTATAATGTTTATTGATATTTATTTATCAATATTTTATCCTTATTTAAACAGTTTGTGCCATAAGTTCTTAGCAAATACTTCAAATTTTAAAGGACCCTTAAAAATGTCATATAGTATTCGTAAGCACGTCATATATGTTTTGTTCCGTGAGAATTGGTTGTAGGTGAAATAGCGGGAAAACAAAGCTTCAAAATTCAGGACGGGCTATGTACAGGCCTAGACCCGCATGTCCGGGCCTAGACCCGCATGTGTGGGCCTAAGCCCGCATGTCCGGGCCCACACCCGCACGTCCAGGCCTTGACCTTCACGTCCAGGTCTAGACCCGCACACCCAGCCCGGGCACAAGGAAATTGGGGCAACCAAAAATTACGTTCATTATAAATTCTACTATTGTTTACCCTCAAGAGTTTGATTGCGAACATACTACAATTTATAAAAGTCATTTTTAAACAAAAATTGCATGCTTTTTTGTTTAATTAAGGTGTATGGTCATAATTAAAACTAATTAAAAGCTTAAAAACACTGTAATATTTGTTTTCAGCAACTTAAAAAAAAAAGAAATTCTTTACAAGTTATTTTGTTTATATAATTGTATTTCATTAGTTAGTTCATTAACTAATGAAACTAATAATACTAGAGATATTCATAACTTGAAAGCTTCCAAGATCTTTTTTCTTTTTATGAACATTTACTGAAAAACTAAAATTTAAATTATTCAAAAATTTTGATAAACATGGGAACAACATTGGGACAATTTAGACATGTATTTAAGAACAAAAATAATAAGAGTAGATAGTAGAGATCCAATGGTACATTTTGTAATTTACTTTTTTCTTCTAAACAAGAATATACATAAATGCATCACTGTAATATAATTTTATTTTTATCTTCATGGCTTTGACACAAATTTCACGACGTAAAAAACGAAAATCGTGAAAAAATCACAAAAACGACTAGAAATGACAAAATGTCATTAAATAAATCCTCAAAAAGTAAGATTTTTTTATTACTTTATCAAATTATGGTTTTAAAAGAACACAATCCATAAAATTGTAATATTTTTGTGTAATATTTAATCAAAAATTTAAAAATTTGTAAATAAAATTATTATTATTCATATTCTTCTTGAAAGGGAAAAATGCAATTAAACTGAACAAAAAATAATAAAATTTAAAAAAATACATTGTACTGCTTTGGATTTGTTTGAATTTTTAAGCAGAATAAAGTCTCATTCGCTTTAAAATTTAAACAAAACCGTAAACAAACTTAGTAATATTGCTTAAAAATGTTGTCTATTTGTTGTCAGTTTGTTGTTTCAAAACAAAACAAAGTTTAAGTACGGAGTCCTTTTGGGCTGTCCTGTTGGTAAATATTGTAAAAATTGCTGTATTGTTGCATGGTGATTATAAACAGAAATAATTTTAAATACTTTATTCTACATATCAACCTGACATTCGTCAGGAAATCTCAAATTTATCCAACGTTTGTACCCAATGTATTTGAGATTTCCTGACGAAGGTCTGTGTTTTATCAGTTTGAAATGTAGAATAACAATTTCAAATCATTTTTGTTTTTAATCGCCACTCAACAATACAGCAATTTTAATAAAACAGAGGAGGCTAATTACATTTAGCTATTAATTTACACAATGTGCAGTAGACCAAGTGATTAGGAAAATGGGAGTTTTAATTTGCCAATACCGGGATTAAATTCTTTCTAGGAGATAGTGTTTTTTAATATTTTTATTGGTTTGCACATTTGGTTTTATGGGTTTTACGCGTTTTTAGGTTTTATTTTAAATATTTTTTGTCTAATTTAAATTCTAAATATATTGTTTATATATAAAATGATGCAAATAGCAAAAATTTATTTCATAGCAACTGAATTTAGACATATTGGCTTTTGGCTGAAAAATGTTCGTTTAATTAATTGGTAGCTTTTTTAATATCTCTGTGTTCCTACATTTAATTTTTTTATAATTAATTTAAATGTATTTGTTTGGTTACCTTAAAAAACTTATTACAGCTCCTCTTTGATTGCTTTAACAAAAATTACGCCAAAAATATGAATGCTAACAATTTATAATTGTTGTTTTTGTTATTAACAATTATTTAACTTCATAAAAACTGTGTTAAACTTCTAACATGTGTTATTTGTCTGATTTAGCTTTTAAAATTATCTAGATATTTTACATCAACATAATGGTTCTAAAAATCTAGTGAGAGTCAAACTTCCAAATGATATTTCGTTTTCAAACATAAATTTTACACCCGAATTAGTCTTAAAAGCATTAAACAAGATGAAACACAACACAAGTAGAACTCCTGATGCTTTGCCTTCTTTGCCTTATCCTCTTTAAAAAACTAGCTCATTCCTTGGCATCTCTTTTAGCCACTGTTTTCAAAGTATCTTTTAAAACTCAGCAACTACCTCCTAGCTGGCTTACCGCTATAGTTATATCGGTTTTAAAAAAAGGGGACCCCAGCAATGGAAACAATTATTGACCCATTTATTTAACTTGCATAGCTTGCAAGGTGATGGAGTCAATCATCTACGATCAACTTTTTAGTTATTTAAAACGTTATAAAACATGTAAAATGTAAAACATGTCTCATGTAAAACTACTGTCCAAACTTTCCGCTTATAGCATTACAGTCGACCTCTATGCTTGGATATCAGCCTTTCTTTCCAACAGAAAACAAAAAGTTGTAATCCAAGAAAGTTCATCAAATTTTTGCGAACTTTTTCAGGGGTTTCCCTGGGGTCCGTTTTGGGGCCACTACTATTTTTGCTATTTATCAACAATCTTCCAAACGAGATTCCCAACGTTTATTGCAAACTTTTTGCGGAGAAAGTCAAACTCCTTCAAATTTGTTTTAAAAATGAAAATAATATTTTTATTACAACAATCAGTTGAAAGTCTTATAAACCATCAATATGGCAACTCAACATTGCAGCTCACAAATGTTGTATTGTGCTCATGGGAACTAAAAATCCTGAACTCTGTTTTTATAAAATGCCAAATGCTGGTAGCAAATGTGGAAACCCGTGATCTCGGAGTTATAGTTTCTGATGAGTTAATACAAACCGCGCACTGTAATTCCAAAGCTAAAAGCGCTTTTAAAACTTTAAATATAATACTACGATGTTTTCAAACTAAAAACTTTATGTTTTGCTAGCAGCTTATGTGTCTTATGTCAGACTATTACTGGAGTACTGCACTCCTGTTTGGTTACCTTATTTATGCAAAAATATTGATCTAATAGAGCAAGTACAGCGCAGATTTACAAAACGACTGTTCATTAAGTGCGGTTTAAATCCAAACTTTTCCTATATAGGTAGGATTACGTATGTTAAATTTAAAATTGCTAGAGGAAAGACGCATTCATTTTGATCTAAATATTTGTTATTCAATTGTAAATCACACAAATAAACTTTCTTTTGATAAATTTTTTATGTGGCGAAATTATCAAGGAAAAAACGACCATAATAAAAAGTTATTTGTACCTATGGCTAAAAAAGAAATTTATTATAATTATTTTAATATTAGAGTAACAAAATATTGGAATCATTTGTCTGATGATATTGTAAACGCAACAAATATCAAAGTATTTAAATCTAAAATAAAAAACACAATATTTGATAAGTTTTTAAAGTTTGATAGGCACATTAAGTAGCCATTTTGGCTCTTCTGTTTTTCTTCAATTGATTTTGCATTTTAAATGACTCACCTAAACTAAAAGAAAAAAATTTGTTCTTTTTCTGTATTCCTTTCAATTACACCATATTCCATATATTATTGATTGACACTACATCATTGATTTTATGTATTGTATTTTCCTTTAGATGTATTTATGTAAAAATAAAGGATTTTCATTTCATTTCATTTTATTTCAAAATAACTATGGATAAAAATACAATTAAATAAGCTATTTTTCACGCTTTTTGCAGGAATTATTGAATTAAAACACATTTACTGTTTCAAATAGTGTTCTAATACCTTTGAAATGATAAAAAACAAACGCATACTATGCTTATTGTGTACTCTCTAAATTTACTTTGTAATTTTTTGAACAGAGACAATCATTGTTACTTTACAACTTATAACAATTATTGTAATCTAAACAAATAATTGTTAGTAATTAACCAATTATAAATTATTTTTGGTTTTTCAAAAATTACTTTGTTAAAAAAATGTACAAATTATTTTCTCTTTTCAAAATTCAGAAAACCGGCTTTTGGAAATCTATTAAGTAAATTTAGAAAGTACGTACTATTCTTGTTTTAAATACCAGAAAATAAATTAAAACATTATTTTATGTATTCTTATTTTTTATGTAATTTTGTAGCGGTATGGCTGTTTTTATGTTTTTTTATTTGTTTTATTTTATTTAGTAAATCTCGGGCTATAAAAGTCGCAGTTTTTATGTAAAATCGTTATTGTATAAACTTTTCTTTTAACTCTCGGTCTTCAACACAAGACAAGACAAGCCAAGCCTTAGAGCGGTTGACGCTCAACAAGGTAAACGCCGCTCAACAAGGTTAACTGGCCACACAAGGCCTTCAAGGTTTTCGTCAAGAACCTTCAAGGTTTTCGTCACAAGAACGCCGCTTTTAGTCAGAAGGCCATGCAGGATGGTTTTGAGGTCGCTCAGGAACCCCAGCTCAACCGCCTAGCAGAAGCAACACCAGGACAGGGTGCCCCTAAAGACCTTTTTTGATTTTAAAAACAGCCAAAACCGGCCAAGGAGCCACCCTATTGCTCAATGAATCAAAGGCAGCAGCTGTCAAGCAGCTGAAAATCAACAGCACTTCTACATGCCACTGACCAAAGAATTTCGTCTATTTTTGAAACAAAATTATTTGGATGCCAAAGGAAAATCAATTGGAGAAATTTTTGACAATTGCACAGGACAATTCTAAATACTTCTTTTGTGATGAATGTTTTTTGTTTAGTGTTTTTTTGTTTTTTATAAAACGTACTAACATGGTTTTTTTCTTTGTTTTGTGATAGAATATACTTAAAAAGAAACATTAAACGGTGAAGGTGTAGCCCTATGGCTGTTTTTATGTTTTGGTTTTTTTATTTGTTCAATTTTATTTAGTAAATCGCGGGCTATAAAAGTCGCAGTTTTTATGTAAAATCGTTATTGTATAAACTTTTCTTTTAACTCTCGGTCTTCAACGCAAGACAAGACAAGCCTCAGAGCGGTTGACGCTCAACAAGGTAAACGCCGCTCAACAAGGTTAACTGGCCACACAAGGCCTTCAAGGTTTTCGTCAGGTGGTCCGTCAGGACGCGGCTCGTCTCAGTCGCCAAGGCGTGGGCGCGGATCGTGTCAGTCACAAGAACGCCGTTTTCAGTCAGGAGGCCATGCAGGATGGTTTTGAGGTCGCTCAGGAACCCCAGCTCAACCGCCTAGCAGAAGCAACACCAGGACAGGGTGCGCCTAAAGACCTTTTTTTGATTTTAAAACAGCCAAAACCAGCCTAGGAGCCACCCTATTGCTTAATGAATCAAAGGCATAGCAGCTGTCAAGCAGCTGAAAATCAACAGCACTTCTACAAGCCACTGACTGAAGAATTTCGTCTATTTTTGAAACAAAATTATTTGGATGCCAAAGAAAAATCAATTGGAGAAATTTTTGACAATTGGACAGGACAATTCTAAATACTTCTTTTGTGATGAATGTTTTTTTGTTTAATGTTTTTTTTTGTTTTTAATAAAACGTACTAACATGGTTTTTTTCTTTGTTTTGTGATAGAATATACTTAAAAAGAAATATTTAACGGTGAGGTGTAGCCCTATGGCTGTTTTTATGTTTTGGTTTTTTTATTTGTTCAATTTTATTTAGTAGTTTTTGTGTAAAATCGTTATTGTATAAACTTTTTTTTAACTCCCGGTCTTCAACACAAGACAAGACAAGCCTTAGAGCGGTTGGCGCTCAACAAGGGAAACGTCACACTGCTGTGCACTTCGATGCGCAGTTGTTCTTTGGCTCTGCTAAAGTCGGCTTAGCTTTGCAAACTCAAACACTAATTTTTAGGCGACAATTTTTCAAACTTGTACAAAAATAATATTTTTATTTTTTATATTTTAATAATTAAAAAAACGTCACTTTTAAGTGTTCGCGGTTTGCCTAAATTTTAATATTGATTTTTTAGCGCGCATAGTAGTTCTCGTAGTGCCTTGCCTTAGTAAGGCACAATCAGAGAAAAATGCCTTAGATTTTATATGGTTTCAATATCAATTTTGAGTATTTTCGGTGATTTTGTAAGCTATAAAATTTTTTATTTAGTTAAGCAGCATGTGTTTCACGAATTTTATTGATTTATTTTATGTAATTACTCCGTTTTAAAACTTTAGAAAAAGATGTTTTTTAGGTTGCAAACATAGTGCAACTTATAGTGGTACACCAAGCGCCACTATCTACATTTGTACTTATAGTGTGTCTAGTAAAACGAATTCTATAGTATCATTTTAACCGGCATTATCGGTAGGGTAGTGCAACAATGCCTATGTGGCACCGTGCAACTAGTACATAGGGTGTCTAGTAAATACGGGCTGAGACTTACCGTCCTGAAAAGGAAACCTTTTATGATTTCCCCAAGTGTATCCATATTAGTAATATGAGCGACCGTTGGCGCACCTTTTTTGACAAAGTTAATGTCTTTTATAATATATTTGGGTAGTGAGTCATTTACTGACGCGCAAAGATTGAATATTTTTGTCCAAGGCAGTTCGTTGGAAGTCGCAGTTTTTACAAAATAACAACCACTACTAGTCATTATTCCATTTAATACATTTGAGCAATAGTAATTCCAATTAGAATCATACTTCTGTTCTAAACAAAAATTGAAATATGTGATATTCAGCTTAAAAAACAATCGCTCAAAAACCCGCCAGGTACAATATTTTGGGGTTCAGGAAAAGATTTCCTGCAAAAAGCTAAATCTAAACTAAAAATTTATATACTTTAAAAATAACAGATTTTGTTTCATAAATAACCATTTTCATGGTTTCACAAATAACCTGTATGTAGTAGATGTCGAATACTTCATTTTTCTTATACAATTTGAATATTTTATACAGTTAATTCGAACAACTTTAGCAAATATAGACTAAAAGTAAACCCAACGTGGCTGCAACAGTTGTTCTTGGATTTAAAAATGCCCCCCCATTAATTAACCACTCAAGTCACGAGAATCTGACGTCACTTTATCAAATAAATACTCTGTATTATATCAAATCTAATTGTCTGATGAAGTGACGTCAGATTCTCGTGATTTGAATCGTTACTTAATAGAGGCATTTTTTAATCCAACGAACAACTGTTGCAACCACGATGGATTTGATTTTAGTTTCCTGTACGAAATGGTTAAAAAACAAAAAAATAAAATTTGAAAAAATTGTAGTTTTCTTAGTTTCCTTAGTTTAAACCTATAATTACATCTATACCTATACCTATACTGTTTTAAGATTGCTTCACGGTGATATGTTTCTCTATGTTGAAGTACTTTAATATTATCAGTTTTACATTTTTATTTTCATCATTATTATCGTTTTCGTAAACAATAGTTTCTAATTATCAAAAATAAAGTTAAAATTCGTGTTTTGAAACTAATTTCAAATCTTCATAGGTTTTTTTGATGTTCAGGTTGTAAAACTGTTTAAAATTTAAAAGATAATTCTAAAAAGACCATTCCAAACTTTTAAATAGAAGCATTTTCTGTAATTGAAAAATTAAAAAAAGTGGAAACTAAGCGCGCTATCAGCGCCGTACCTACAAAGTGGCAAAAAATTAAAAATCCAAAAAAATATTTTTGTTTTTGTAATATTAAGAAGTATTTAAAAAAATTTGAAGGGAAGATGTCGAGATTTGAGCTATTGAATATTTGAAATATTTGAAACCGTAAAATTTACTGGTCGCTCGCTGTTTCTAAATTTTCCTCCTACATATGATTGGCACTAAAGATAAAATCTATCAGGTTGAAAATAAATGAGTGGTAAAGTAATCACTCGTTCTTTGAGAAAATATCACGTGCAGAGAAACACATGACGCAACTAAATAATAATTTGTTACATAACCGCTGAAAACTTTTTTTTAAATTTTTCTCACTCGCGGGCTTATTGTTTATTTCTTTCTGGTGGAGAGCGGTTACGCGGTCAGCCTGGAAGACTTTAGCTTTAGTTGTCATGGTACAATCTTTCTAAACTAAAAAACCCTTCTATATAGAACTATGGTTGATTAATATCTGGCTGACCGCGGAAATCAGAATGCAGACATGAGCGAACCAATTAAAATTGTGCGGTTATGACGTTTAAAAAAAACAAATAAGAACGAAGAATGTTTTTTAAATATCAAATTTTCACAAAATAAACAAAAATTAACCTTTATCCCTTAAAAACTGCATTCAGGTTTCAAATTAAATAATTTGAAAAATCAGGGAAGAGCGCGGAGCGCTCTTTCCCTTGTATTAAATGGGTTAAGTCACTGCGCGGT
>JASAMX010016905.1:0-34959 GCA_030248175.1 Microlaimidae sp. YZB2_3
TACCCAAGCAAAACAGTGGTGTAGTTACATTACAAAGCGGCATGAAACAATAAAAAGCGAAGTCATAATAATTTTTTAGCGGTCTTTTACATGAAATTTCGAATTTTTAAAAGAAATGTGTTATAGCTTTGCCATGTAATTTTACCAAAAACAGAATATTATGTTACAAATTTAAAACGAAATCATAGAATTTCATTGTTTTAGTTGGTGTTTTTGTCAAAATTTTTATTCTGCACACGTCTTGTGGCGTGCATTAACCAATAAAATCACCAAAAATGCCAAATTGGCCCAACCCAAAGTTCATAGTCTTATTATAAGCTCAATAATGGGTTTTTTTGCACAAACGAATGCTTAAAAGATTGCTTGTGGAGCCTAGAATACATTTTTGGCAGTTTTGTAAACAATAACATCAAAAACAAAAAGGTCATTTTTTTTGGAACCCCAAAAAAATTTTGGGGGTCCATACCGGAAAAAAATTTTTATTGTGTAGGAACGAGAAAAAAATTGGCGGATATTTAATATATAACAATATGATCAATATCGTACACATTTCGAGCAGGAAGCAAAACAAAATAAATAATTCCGACAGTGTATTAGCGCGGTCAAAATTGGCGCAAAATCGCGAAAACCGCGCGCATTTAACGCATCATAAAAAAAAATTGAGCGAGCCGATTTTGCTCTAACTTTCAGAAAAAACTCAGAAAAGTATGTTTTAACAGCATACCAAGCGGCGGTTCTTATCTCGTACTAATAAAAAAGTTTTGTTTTTTTTGGGACCAGGTTTTTTTCACCGCATCGGCTGTAGTGGTGACGTCATCAAAAAACATTTTTTCCTAACCTTTTCAAAAGATAACCAAGAGTCTAAGCTATGCTTCCATATATGTCCCGCACTTATTCCAAACTCCGTTATGGATATATAACATTTGAAAGTTCGAGTTTTGTTGCCAGTCCGCATCATTTTTATATAGACTTTAGTATTCTTAACTTTTACGGCCAAATAGGTACCAACATTTTTAATTAAAAATATTTTAATATGAAGAGATTTTGTTATTGTGAAATATTTTTGTTACTTGTACCCAGTTTTGATTTTAGTTTCTTTACCACGTTTTGCTTTACTGATCAAAACCTACTCCTTGTAAGTATTTTAACTCCTCCTCTATTTTAACTCCATTTTAATATTAATTCCATTTTAATATCTATATTTTAACTCCTCCTCTAAAGCATTATTTAAGTAACATAAATGGTTTGCTCTATTTGTAAAGCATTTTTTTAAAATAACATAAATGGTTTGCGATTAAGTATAATATTGCTATAAACAAGAATATACTGCTAATAATTATGTGAAAATGTACATATATTATGTAAATAAAATAATAATTTAGGTTTAAAAAATTGAAATATGAAAATAAAAATTTTGTTCTGCTTAGAAAAAAAAACTTTTGTGTAATAAAAAATAAGTTTTTTTACTGACAAAGTAATTAAATTCTAAAATGTGACTATTCATTACATAAACCAAATAATTAACAGTAAAAATGTTAATTTTTATTTGAAAATAATGACCAAAATTACAAATTCTGCTTAATTTTTCGCCTGCCCCGGCCCCGGCCCCGGCCCCGGCAAATCCAAATTTCTCTACCCCGGCCCCGGCCCCGGCATCAGCGAAAATTCCGCCCCGGTCGATCACTAAGCGCATTTACTTGCAAAAGTGGAAAAAAATTTGCAATATGCACTGCAAAACGCTAACACTGTTAAAACTTGGTGCACCCAAAAATAGCAGAGAATGGCGGGTTTTTAGTATTAAACTCGCACAAGGGTGCTAGTTTCAAGCAAAATATTTTATTTAAAAATTAGTATTATTTTTATTCAGCATTATGCGAAAACTTTTTTTCAAATTAAATAAAAACAGTTCATTATTAACTTTTTGTTTTAAAAATTTACGTTTGGTGTCTTTTGGGTGCATACAAAATATTGGATTTAAAAAAACTGGACTGACTCCGAAAGGTTTTTTTTTTAAATTTTATGAATACTATAGTGTAGATTTACAATAAACTTAAAAATTCTAAAATAAAGAATAGACATCAGCTTGAATTTTTTTAACGTAACAAAATTTAAAAACAATTTCAAATATGCACCTAAAAATAAACGCAAGAATATATAATTCAAGTAAATATGTTCAGTTGTACAATAAACCGTTCTAATCAACTCACACATGATCAAATTTAAACAATCGAATTTGATCATCATTTTCTGCTAATTTTTTGCACAAAGCGATTTAGTAAAATTGTCTTAGTAAAAACGAGTTTTTCGGTGTACAAAATATCGCTGAGCGAGAAAAGTTTTATTGAGTGCACAGAAAATAACTTGCGCGTGAAAAATCACAAGTGCAACATTTCTTGTAAAATTTAGGTAAAAAATTCCCTGTCTAGCCGGAAATCCTCTTGTTTTATATATTTTTGATATAAGCAATGATATTAAAATAACTCCAATATATGTAAAATTTGTGATTATTGAGGCAAATAAAACCTAGCTGACCTCGATGATTTGCAGTATTGAATCGACTATATTTAACATTAAAATCAATTAAAACTTTCAGTAAAAACGGTTTTATATTTAATATTAAATACCATATTTTAACATATATTTAACAAAGTACACAATTTGGAACAAAAATACCATTTTTTAAAGCTTGAAATTTGACTAATTTATGTATATTTTTTAAAAAACAGGAATTAAAAAAAAAAAGCGTTCCAATTCGTTTATTTAAAAAAATTTTATAACCGCACAATTTATGGTCGATTTACGTCTCCTATACAAACTTACTAGAGGTCAGCCAGATATATTTCAACCATAGATATCTACTGTCAAACTCTCATCTTGTAAATAAAATCTACAAACGGCTTTTAATACTCAAGAAATCTTTAAATTTTTAAAATAAAAATTCGTGATTAAAATAAGGAATCTTAATAAAATAAAGAGGCTTTAGAAAATCTTAATATAGCATAATAAACAATAAATATCCTAATATTAAAAAATTAAATTAGCTTTGTAGATAAAATCTTGTATAATATTTCACTGTCAAAAATGTTTAGAAGCGCTTTAAAATTTGCATTCTTAGGGGTCCTTACACCGGTTTGCCCCGGCTCATTTGACAGCTAAATTGCCGGGGCCGGGGTAGAAAGAATTGCGTTTGCCGGGGCCGGGGCCGGGGTGGAAAAAAAGTGCCGGGGAAAGCCGGGGCCGGGGCCAGGGCAAAAAAAAAAAAAAAAAAAAAAAAAAAAAAAAAAATTTTATAAATATAAAAAAAAAAAAAAAAAAAAAAAAAAAAAAAAAAAAAATTAAAAAAAAAAAAAATAAAAAATAAAAAAAAAAAAAAAAAAAAACTTGGTGCACCCAAAATAGCAGAGAACGGCGGGTTTTTAGTATTAAACTCGCACAAGGGTGCTAGTTTCAAGCAAAATATTTTATTTAAAAATTAGTGTTATTCTTATTTAGCATTATGCGAAAACTTTTTTTTAAATTAAATATAAACAATTCATTATTAACTTTTTGTTTTAAAAATTTACGTTTGGTGTCTTTTGGGTGCATACAAAATATTGGATTTAGAAAAACTGGACTGACTCTGAAGTTTTTTTAAATTTTATGAATACTATAGTGTAGATTTACAATAAACTTAAAAATTCTAAAATAAAAACTAGACATCAGCTTGAATTTTTTTAACGTAACAAAATTTAAAAACAATTTCCAATATTCACCTAAAAATAAACGCAAGAATATATAATCCAAGCAAATATGTCTAGTTGTACAATAAACCGTTCTAATCAACTTACACATGATCAAACTTAAATAATCGAATTTAATCATCATTTTCTGCTAGTTTTTTGCACAAAGCGATTTAGTAAAATAGTCTTAGAAAAAACGAGTTTTTTGGTGTAAGAAATATCGCTGTGCGAGAAAAGTTTTATTGAGTGCACAGAAAATAGCTTGCGCGTGAAAAGTCACAAGTGCAACATTTCTTGTAAAATTTAGGTAAAAAATTCCCTGTCCTCTTGTTTTATATATTTTTGATATTAGCAATGATATTAAAATAACTCCAATATATGAAAATACGTCTTGTGATTACAGAGGCAAATAAAACCTAGCTGACCTAGATGATTTGCAGTATTGAATCGACTATTTAACATTAAAATCATTTAAAACTTTCAGTAAAAACGGTTTTATATTTAAGATTAAATACCATAACAATTATTTATCAAATTACACAATTTGGAACAAAAATACAATTTTTTAAAGCGTGAAAGTTGACTAATTTATGTAAATTTTTTGAAAAGCAGGAATTAAAAAAAATTATGCGTTCCAATTTGTTTATTTAAAAAAATTTTATAACCGCACAATTTTAATTGATCCGTTTACGTCTCTTATACAAACTTACTAGAGGTCAGCCAGATATAATTCAACCATAGATATCTACTGTCAAACTCTCATCTTGTAAATAAAATCTACAAACGGCTTTTAATACTCAAGAAATCTTTAAATTTTTAGAATAAGGATTCGTGATTAAAATAAGGAATCCTAATAAAATAAAGAGGCTTTAGAAAATCTTAATATAGCATAATAAACAATAAATATCCTAATATTAAAACAATTGAATTAGCTCTGTAGATAAAATCTTGTATAATATTTCACTGTCAAAAATGTTTAGAAGCGCTTTAAAATTTGCATTTTTAGGGGTTCTTACCCCGGTTTGCCCCGGCTCATTTGACAGTTAAATTGCCGGGGCCGAGGCCGGGGCTGGGGCCGGGGTGGAAAAAAAGTGCCGGGGCAAGCTGGGGCTGGGGGCCCGGTCGATCCCTAGACGTGAAGCTAATTTTTAAAAAAATTAGACAACATAACTTATAGTTTACTATGCATAGTCTGCGCATAGTTTAATTCTACTGTATCATTGTTTATTTATCATTTCATTTCATTTATCATTCTACTGTTCTTTTTTTTCTTTTCTTTTATTTTTTTAACAACATCAAATTTGCGAAATAATCGCCACCAACATGAACTATAATTCTAAAAAATATCAACATAGCTATCTCAAATGAATTTAAAGGCTCAAAAAGAGCGCCTATTAAAGTCAGTCTTAAAACTTTTCTTGAATGCATCCAAAAAATTGACAGTTACTTGAGACAGGAGCAGATTGTTACAAGGGCAGCACTAGCGTGGTACTGGCCAATCACATGGAAATTGCGATAAAATAAAATATAAATGCTGTATTGTTGATGAAATAAGTAAATTATGAATTGATATCAAATTACGCACGGATCTTTAGGTTATTAGGTTATTTTTATTTTTATTAATTGTTTAAAGTATAACAATGCAAAATTACACAGCAGCGGAATGTACTCACATTGTCAAAAGTCTTTTACTACTCGCCATGCCAATAACATTGGGTTGTCTTAATTAAAGAAAAATAAACAAATAAAAATAAAAAAATGTTGTCAGTATACATTTCCACAGGCTATAGTATTTCAGTAAATCAGTAAAGCACTACACGCTCACACTAGCCCAGCTATAATTAAAATTGTATATTCATAACATACATCGTATTACCTACAGGCACATATTTATTATTGTGTATGTCTTTTATAGTTAGCTAGCGTTTTCTTTCGTCTATTTTTAAGTGTAATATTACTAATATATCTTTCAGCAGAAAGATATATTAGTATCTTATTAACCAGTATCTTATTTGTTCTATTTCTCAATTTACCTATTTCTCTATGTTGTACCAAAATTGTACTAGTTTTCAAAAATTTTCAAAAACCAAATTTTCAAAAAAAATTCTCCATTTGTGTATACATTTTTAATAGCGCCATCGCCACTCCAGGGGTGGTATGATGAAGGTTTAATTCAACTTAAAATTAATCTGAGATTAGCGATTGTCGACACACAGCAAACATACTAGCAGTATCCATTAGATAAGCTAGTTTTACAAATTTAATCTGCGATTACGTTTAATCTCAGATTAAATCGTCACTAACTCGACATTAAATTGTTAATTTATGCAAATTTTTAAACCACCTTCAGAGGTTGATTAAAAATTAGCGGGTTTTTTCCGCTAATCTCTGATTAGTGACGATTTAATCTGAAATTAAGTCTATTAACTCCATTAATCTAGATTATTCAATTAATACTGTTAGTATGTTTACTGTGTGTCGACAATCGCTAATCTCAGATTAACTTTAAATTGAATTAAACCTTCAGCATACATCCCCAGGACAGGAAGCCCATTGGTTTTTAGTCAACAGGCCACTTGAAGTTAGATAGAATGGTGCAATTTTCAATTTTTATTGTCCTGCAAATAAAAAAAAGTTATATAAATATAATGTCAGTTGTTAATTTTATTTAAAAAACAAATTACATATTCTAATACCTACCGAGTGGCGTGGCGTGCCCAGGGAGGGCGGTCATCTTCCCCAAAATCCGGCAAAGCTGGATTTTTTTGTAAGGGAGAGAAATTTTTACCCTTACGTTTTTTGAATTTAGGGAGAGAAATTTTTTTTCTTTAATGCAGAAACTTTCCCATTGCCTTCCAAAAATATTTTCCAAGTATATTAATAGTCAAAAAAAGATCTGGGGAACAAAAGCTTTTACGCTGTCAAATGGTCTGTAAAGTTGTGCTAATAGATTTGCTATTTTAGTATTATTTTGTTTTTTTTATTGAAATTTTGTTTCAAAATTATAAGGAAAGAGCTTGATGCATAGCATCAAAAACGATTAATGACTATTCTACTTAATAATAGCGCGAATTTAATTTTTTTATTCTGTTCACCATTATTAAAGGGGAAAAATTCTTCAAAATTTGTTCAAATAAATTTCTATTTTTTTTCTGTACAACATTATTAAGCCAGGGGAAGATTCATCAAATATCGTTCAAATAATTTTCGATTTTTTTATTCTGTGTACCATTATTAAGAGGCGTAAATTCTTTAAAAATCGTTTAAGTAAATTTCGATTTTTTTTCTGTGCAACATTAAGCCAGGGGGGAATTCCTTAAAAACTGTTCAAATACTTTTCGATTTTTTTATTCTGTTCACCATTAATAACAGGGGGAAACCTTTAAAAATCGTTAAAATAAATTTCGATTTTTTCAAATAAATTTCGATTTTTTTTCTTTTTGTAAAAGCAGAGGGAAAATCTTTAAAAATCGTTCAAATAAATTTTGATTTTTTTTTCAGTGCAAAATTATTAAGCCAGAGGAAATTGTTTAAAAACTGTTCAAATAAATTTCAGATTTTTTATTCTGTTCACCATTAATAAAAGGGGGAAATCTTTAAAAATTGTTCAAGTAAATTTCGATTTTTTTTCTCTGCAACATTATTAAGCCAGGGGGGAATTCCTTAAAAACTGTTCAAATAAATTTCAATTTTTTGATTCTGTTCACCATTCTTAAAAGGGGGAAATCTTTAAAAATCGTTAAAATAAATTTCGATTTTTTCAAATAAATTTCGATTTTTTTCGTGTTGTGAACTATACATTATTAAAAAGCAGGGGGAAAATCTTCAAAAATCGTTTAAATAAATTTTGATTTTTTTTCTGCAAAAAAATTTTTAAGCCAGGGAAAACTGTTTAAAAACTGTTCAAATAAATTTTAATTTTTTTTATTCTGTTCACCATTAATAAAAAGGGAAATCTTAAAAAATCGTTCAAGTAAATTTCAATTTTTTTTTCTGTGCAACATTATTAAGCCAGGGGGGATTTCTTTAAAACTGTTCAAATAAATTTCAATTTTTTTATTCTGTTCACCAAAAATATATTTCGATTTTTTTTCTGTGCACCATTATTACAAGGAGAACAGGAATTCAATAAATTTCAATTCAGGAAAAGCCTTGATAATTTCACTCAGAAAATAAATGAAAAGGAGCGTGACACGAAAGTCCCGCAACACAACAATTCTGCCGGTGTCGCAGAATAGATCTTCCCCTGTATTTTACCTTCCCCCTTGAAGTTTTATTCTAGTGCGCTCTAGAATAGATCTTCCCCCTCCCGGAAGATTTATTCTGATTTACGCCAGAATAGATTTTCCCCCCTTAGAAAAGTTATTCCCCCCAGAAGATCTATTCTGGTTCAAACACCAGAATAAATCTTCCCCCCTTAAAAATTTGCATTTTAAAACATGATATGCGAGATTTTGTTCCCGAAAATTTTAAACATCTTTTTTAACACAGAATGTTAAAATGTTACATTAAGAAAAAATTAGTTTGTATTTTAAAAAAAATAAATTTTAATTTTAATTGTTATTTTCTATTTTGTTAAAAATAAACTTTAACTTTAACTGTTATTAATTCCAAAAAATAGCATTGAAATTAATAAGTAAGTATTATTTAGTTGTTTTTGCGGATATAAAAAGAATACATTTGCATTAGTTTGTTTTGTTTGAGTATATAAAAATATGCCATAATTAAATAAGAATATTTTTTTAAAAAATTAATTTTTATCTCAAAATAAAGGCTTTTTTAAGTTTATCAATTTTTAAAATAAAATATAGCAAAAAAACATGAAAAAGCGACACCAGTTTAATTTCTTTTCGATTAGTAATTGATTCATTGTTTACCTTCAGTTTTTACTTTTGGTAAAACATAATATATAGACAAAAAATTTAAATAAAAAAGAAAAAAAATCTCGAATATGTATACCCAAAAGTTTTTAGTTTTTTTTAAATTTAAAATTCAATGTAAAAACAAAACACTTTCTTCATATTCAGTAGTTAATTTGACATTAAACAAGTTTAAGATTTTTTTTTAGTTAAATAGGTTGATTTTTGGGATTTGCTTAGGCTTTGGAAAAAGTTTTTTGTCTTTAATCAGGAATTGATTTTTTTTGGAAGATATGCCGAATTTATTTTTTCTGGAGCCGTCAAAATTTTCCTTCGAGTCTTCACTTTTTTCATATGTTGCTTAATATTTTAAACTGTTAGTAATTTGAATTTAGGTTTTCTGCTTAGGCTTGTTTAGGGTTCTAATTTCAGCTTTATACGATCGAAATTTTTACTTTAGGTAAAGCATTGAAAAGGTGCTTATTTAAAAAAAGCAGGTTTTTCTCAAATACTCCAGACTAGGGATCGACCGGGGCCCCGGCCCCGGCTCCGGCTTGCCCCGGCACTTTTTTTCCACCCCGGCCCCGGCCCCGGCAAACGCAATTCTTTCTACCCCGGCCCCGGCAATTTAGCTGTCAAATGAGCCGGGGCAAACCGGGGTAAGGACCCCTAAGAATGCAAATTTTAAAGCGCTTCTAAACATTTTTGACAGTGAAATATTATACAAGATTTTATCTACAAAGCTAATTTAATTTTTTAATATTAGGATATTTATTGTTTATTATGCTATATTAAGATTTTCTAAAGCCTCTTTATTTTATTAAGAGTCCTTATTTTAATCACGAATTTTTATTTTAAAAATTTAAAGATTTCTTGAGTATTAAAAGCCGTTTGTAGATTTTATTTACAAGATGAGAGTTTGACAGTAGATATCTATGGTTGAAATATATCTGGCTGACCTCTAGTAAGTTTGTATAGGAGACGTAAACGGACCATAAATTGTGCGGTTATAAAATTTTTTTAAATAAACGAATTGGAACGCATGTTTTTTTTAATTCCTGTTTTTCAAAAAATATACATAAATTAGTCAAATTTCACGCTTTAAAAAATGGTATTTTTGTTCCAAATTGTGTAATTTGTTAAATAATTGTTAAAATATGGTATTTAATATTAAATATAAAACCGTTTTTACTGAAAGTTTTAATTGATTTTAATGTTAAATATAGTCGATTCAATATTGCAAATCATCGAGGTCAGCTAAGTTTTATTTGCCTCAATAATCACAAATTTTACATATATTGTAGTTATTTTAATATCATTGCTTATATCAAAAATATATAAAACAAAAGGATTTCCGGCTAGACAGGGAATTTTTTACCTAAATTTTACAAGAAATGTTGCACTTGTGATTTTTCACGCGCAAGTTATTTTCTGTGCACTCAATAAAACTTTTCTCGCACAGCGATATTTCGTACACCGAAAAACTCGTTTTTACTAAGACTATTTTACTAAATCGCTTTGTGCAAAAAATTAGCAGAAAATGATGATCAAATTCGATTGTTTAAATTTGATCATGTGTGAGTTGATTAGAACGGTTTATTGTACAACTGGACATATTTACTTGAATTATATATTCTTGCGTTTATTTTTAGGTGCATATTTGAAATTGTTTTTAAATTTTGTTACGTTAAAAAAATTCAAGCTGATGTCTAGTCTTTATTTTAGAATTTTTAAGTTTATTGTAAATCTACACTATAGTATTCATAAAATTTTAAAAAAAAACCTTTCGGAGTCAGTCCAGTTTTTTTTAATCCAATATTTTGTATGCACCCAAAAGACACCAAACGTAAATTTTTAAAACAAAAAGTTAACAATGAACTGTTTATATTTAATTTGAAAGAAAGTTTTCGCATAATGCTGAATAAAAATAATACTAATTTTTAAATAAAATATTTTGCTTGAAACTATTTGTGCCCTTGTGCGAGTTTAATACTAAAAACCCGCCATTCTCTGCTATTTTTGGGTGCACCAAGTTTTAACAGTGTTAGCGTTTTGCAGTGCATATTGCAAATTTTCTTCCACTTTTGCAAATAAATGCGCTGCACGAAAAAACAAGTATTGACTGCAAAAAATCTCTTCGCAAGAAATCAGTGGTATATGCACAGAAAGTCGCGTACGTTTGAAATGTTGCATTTTGTCTTGCATAACTTTATTCAAAAACCTAGTGTATAATCAAAAATTTTCTTGGGTTATATTATGTTTTTGATAAATCTCGAAAAATTATAAAAAGTAGTGCAAAATCACGAAAATAATTACATTGAAAAAGTTTACTGACGTTAATCTTATAATTTTTGGCTGAAATTAAACAATATGATTAAAATCATTAAAACAATCAACTTGAAACAGCTAGAAAGCGAGTAGTCTCATGTACTAGCAATATAATATTTTACTTTTTACAACTTAAAAAGAGTGTTTTTTTAATTTACAAAAATTGACAATAAAATTTTAAAAATTCTCTTATATTTTAAAATAAAAAGGTGCTTTTTAACCCTTTTTATATGTTTAAACTAAAAAATGTGTAATGTAAATGAAATTCGAGTAAAAGTGGTGTGTAAATGAAATTCGAGTAAAAGTTCTTCTTTAAAATAACATTCAAGACTAGTATTCTTAACATTTACGGATAAATTTCGCCAATTAGGTACCATTATATTTAATTAAAAATATTTTAATATGAAGAGATTTTGTTATTGTGAAATATTTTCGTTACTTGTATTCAGTTTTGATTTTAGTTTCTTTACCACGTTTTGCTTTACTGATCAAAACATACTCCTTGTAAGTACTTTAACTCCTCCTCTATTTGTAAGGCATTCTTTAAAACTAACATGATTGGTTTGCTCTATTTGTAAAGCATTTTTGAAAAGTAACATAAATGGTTCGCGACTAAGTATAATATTGCTTTAAACAAGAATATACTGCTAATAATTATGTGAAAATGTACATATATAATGTATATAAAAAAATATTTTAAGTTTAAAAAATTCAAATATGAAAATAAAAATTTTGTTCTGCTTAGAAAAAAACTTTTGTGTAATAAAAAAAGTTTTTTTCACTCACGAAATGCTTAAATTCTAAAATGTGACCATTCATTACATAAACCAAATAATTAACAATAAAAATTTTGATTTTTATTTGAAAAAAATTGTTAAAAAAAAGTTTTTCGCCTGCCCCGGCGCCTGCCCCGGCCCCGGACGGGGCAAAATTTTCTACACCGGCCCCAGCCCCGGCCCCGGCCCCGGCAAATCCAAATTTCTCTACTCCAGCCCCGGCCCCGGCCCCAGCATCAGAAAAAATTCTGCCCCGGTCTGGAGTAGTCTCCAGACATCTCAAATGTTTTATTAGAATAACATTTATTTTTTAGTGTTTATCACTAATTCTTTGATCTGAACCTTGAGTATTTTTTCAGAATTTTTTAATTAAAAGAAAAAAAAACAGAATAACATGAAAAATAAAAAAAGGAAAAAAAAACTACTTGTTACATGATTTATATCAAGATAGAAGATTTAATCTAGAGTGAACACCAGAATAAATCTTCCCCTCTCGGTTAGGAACTTTATGCAGATTTTTGCTGTATGTTTTAACACAGGGGGAATAAATATTCTGAGGAAGGAAGATCTGTTCTAGCGTAAATCAGAATAAATCTTCCAGGGGGAAGATCTGTAATGGGGGAAGATCTATTCTATGACACCGGCACTTTGTTAAATTATTTTCTTTTGAATTTATCCCACACGATGTGACCAATTAATGAAAAATCGAAGCAAGCGGCCTTGCTTTTGTATAAAAAGTATTTTTTTAAAACCCTTTAAAATTTAAAAAAAAAACAATTTAAAATAAAAAAAAATAAAAATATATTTTTTGAAAATTTTTTTTTCTATATTCTTAGAATTTTTTTAAAATTTGAGAATATGCTCAATAGTTTCTACTATATTCTTTAAAAATAACTCTTACTTTTTTATATATTACTTTGAAAATATACTAATTTTTTAGTTGTGCAAAATTTATTAATTTTTCCAAAATAATTTTAATTTTTTTAATGTGTTTAAAACTGAATTTTTCCAACACTAAGAACACCAGGATTTTTTTAATCGATTGCGCACGCGGCTAAACAATAAATAAACAGCTTTCTTTAGGCAAATTTCCTGTACTTAACAAAATAATTTACAGTGTCCGGAAAAAATACCTTCTGAAAAATATCTCCCGAAAAAAATATCTTCTTTTAGCTGTAAATTATTCCGTATTATTAAAAACTTTTAAAGGTTTTTTAAACTTTTTTATATTGTTTTAGCTTGATTTTAAGGTTTCGCTTAGGCTAAGGAAAATAAAAGTTTTCTTTAGTTGCGAAATTAAAAGACTTTCAGAAGATATTCTTTCCAAAGATATTTTGCAGAATGTATTTTTTCCGGGCGCCTAATTCACAATATTTGACCGAAATTAAACACAAGTTCGGATAACTTCAAGCAAAAATCCTTTTTTAACAAAAAAAGATACAATAAAAATTTTTTTAAAAAACAAATCACACACACAGCAAATTAAACGCTGTGTTTAGGCTTGAGCAATAATAAAAAAATTACACAAATGGATGTTTTATTTTACTAAACTCAATAAATAATTTATTTTAAAATTTAAAAAAGCGTGTTTTAAAGGTGCGGTATGCTAAATCATGGTGTATTTTTTTTCGCTTGGTTTTTGATATCAATTGCCCTCCCGCCCTCCCCCAGCTTTATTGGAGGATTTGCCCCCCCGTTTTATTGCCCGCCCTTTGCAAAAAAATAAAAAAGTACCCAAAAATTATGGCGCCATTTTTTACCTATTATGATGTCATCATCGCGAAATTTTTGCAGTTCTTAGCTTATTTCAATGCATCTTAAGCCATTTTAAACCTATTTTTACCTTATAACGCTTTTTTTGTCCCTTTTCCTTCTTTTTTTATTTTTTTCTTTCTTCCCTGTGTAGTGTGGGGCCCCCCCTGAACCCCCACCCCTGCGGTTATTTCGGTCTATTTTACCGGCGGGCGGTTCATGTGGGTGTTCCTTTTTGCAGAAGTGTTAAAAAGTGTTTAGTTTGGTAATAGTAACGTGTAAAACGAAAATATTTTGTTAAATTTATTCAGTTGTGTATAAAATATTTACTTCGGTATCTAAGTACGGCAAAACGGTATACTTTTTGGTCCACTATGGTCGCTCCGCACTTTTAGTTCTGCATGAATAAAAGTGCGGAGTTGGAGCTTAGTATGCTGTGTGGTAGGGGTTTGTTTAAAAATGTTGGTTATCTATGTGGGTACCGCTAATTGGTTAAAAAGGTAAAAACCAATAATCACAGGAGAGAACATATGCTCATTGGGTGGGAAGCTTGGTTAATTGGTCCTAATTGGTTGAAGTTCCTGGGCTTTGGTCCTTGGCGGTGTAAGTAAAGTTTGCACTTGTGTAGTGGGGTTGTTATAGTTGTTGGTGGTTTGCTTTTGCTGCACGGTTGTGTGGTAAATTTCTTGCACGGTTTTATGGTAAATTTCTTGCGCGGTTTTATAAAAGGAAAAGGTAAAACAACTCCTGCTAGGTGGCTAGTCATCAAAACTGTTTAAATCGAGTAACTTACGTGTTTGCACGCCACTGCTAACTTTTGCATAAGCCAATGGCTAGCCGTCACGAAGATATGGTTGTATGTTTTGGAGTAAATAACTGCAGTTTAGTCAACCAATGGATCGAGCTTGTATTCTCTCCTTGGGGATTTTGGTTTGTGACAACGCTTTTGTGGAGTGATGAACTACTCCTGGAATTTTACCCCCACTCCACTAACCAACCTCAAAATATTCTCTTAAAACTTGCAAAAAGTCATATTTTGTTTCATTTTCTGCCAAAGTCATAAAAATTCAACTCTGTATTTTTGGTGCTAAAAATGCCTAAACAGTTTTAAAGCCGTAAAATTTAAATGTGGGTGCTTTGTTTAAATAAAATATGTTCATAAAAGCTAGACTACATTGTTATTTTTGTCCTCAGGAGGGGTAAGAATCCCCCTGCAGTATTTTAGCTGAAAATTTTGGACGGTTCACATGCACGTAAACTAAAAGTAAGTTTTTATTTGTATAACTAACAACAGAATTAAAACCATAATAAATCGTAAATCAAACATAGCCAAAATATATCACAAAAACACAAAAATGAATCACAAGGGTGTCTCTTTGATAGCCGCCTGTGGGCCGCTCACCCCAGTGCACATCCGTGCCCAGAGCCCACCCAAAAATACATTTCACTGTCACAAAGCAGGTTGAGATTCACCTAACGCTCTACCATCGCTATACCTGGCCTGCCTTTTATGGGCGGTAATATAAATTATACTAAATTTAAGTAACACATAATAAGTAAAATTTTGCTGTACGCACGACTTGGGAAAAAGTTAGACCGCCCACAAGTGTAGCAGGCAGTTCCGGTCGCCCAAGCGGTTTGTCCTTACGTCTTCTGGAGCCGATAACGATAACGGTGCTCATAAATCTTCCCCGCATTGTGCTCAGTGAATGTAAACTCTTTGCATTATTGTCGTTCTGTATGTCATTGTTATTGTTATTGTATTTTGTTTTGTATCTTGTCTATGTTGTATACGTTACTATGTTGTGTTATTGTTTTATTGCGTCTATGTTTGTTTTTTGCAAATTATGTATATTTGTTAAGAAATTTGCGAGATAATGGTTAAATAACCTGTAAAGTTTTTGAACCTCTGTTGAAAATATATTGTGTATTGTGAAATACCTGTGTAACTTCGATTTGAACTTTTTCCCCACTGATAGGGAAGGTTCTTGCAATTTCTACGGAAATTCTAATTGTGTGTAAATTTTGCGTGACAGAACTGGACTCTTTTCACCTTGGAAAGATCCTTATATTGATCATGGTTAAAAGCTTGAAGGCGCATTGATTTGTAAAAACGCGAACGTTGGTGTGAATGGCATTTGGAAAAATTGTCTATTTGTTTGAATTGGAACCTGTCTCTAGTTGGGTGACACTACGGTTGGGTACATTGGAACTAAATGTACAGTGGTACAGTGGGTGGTGGGGCCGTATGCCTCCTCGCTACCAAAAGGGCAATTTTGGAGACCCATTCGGGAGGATTTTATTCCTGAAGCGCTTGGTCCTTATCGGTCCCCCACAAAAAACTTGCCCCCTCGTCACGCTAGTACTGGCTAAAAAGAGTCTGTAGAGGTCTTTTCCCCTGAGTTACATGCAGGTATGTATGAAACTCCACTGCTCATGCTAGAGAAAGAAGTGCAACAACCCCCATAGGGGGAGAATATACTCCACCCCCTTCTGCCTGGGTTTAAAACTCTGCTCCTCCCGCAGTGGCGGAGGATTCTGTGGAACTCAGGCGATATATGGTGGAGATGATGACCCGTTTCCTCCAGAGTCAGGAGGAATCTAAGAAGTGGCAGGCGGAGTGGGAGAAGAGGTTGTCAAGCACGACCTTGCAGACCCAAGGACAGAGATCCGGTCGGGGCAGGCTACCGCACTGCTAGACCGCGACGGCCCCTTGCTTTGCGACATGAACTATTGGAACGGTTAGCTGAAGGAAATGGTGATTTAAACTATGCAACCGTGCGACCCACTCCACTGCCAGGGTATGATGAAACGAAAAAAGCTAAGTTGGACCCAGGGAGGGCTGCTGCCTCCGGTTTTGTCTATCGGTTGAGGAGCTGCTGGGATCATTGGGACGCCGACAGCCAGTCTGTCCCCACTTGAGTGGCTCCCTTCCAAAAAAGCTGCAGGGAAACTGTCCCGTATTCCGTTTGACGCGTGGCTACGGAAGTTTGATGAGCATATGACCTTCCAGAGAATACCCCAGGAGGACCGCATATTCACTATCCCTATGTATTTAGACGGGGTCGTGAAAGATAGGTATGAACAGCTTTCATTTTATATTCAAGAGGATTATGAGCTTTTGTCAGAGGTACTGACCAAGAAGGTCACTAAAATCTCCAGAATGGTAGCTGACAAATTGCATGCTGGAGTTCAAAAGTTTGGTGAAAGTGTCCAAGAGTTCTCAACTAAGATCACTCAACTGGTTCGGGCTGCGTTCTCGGCAACATTATATAGCTTGCATCAACAAAACAAAAATTGTATTTGCTATTTCTGGGGTGGATTCCTACAGTGATCAAGGATCAGCTGGGAGTGCGTGAACGGCCTCAAGATTTTGATGAAGCCTTCAAACTTGCAAATATGGCTGAAGATGCCATCAAGGGTAAGAATCATAATTGCCTAGCGGCCGCTGTTACTTTGGGTTGGAATTTCCCTGACAAGGCGGAAGATCCACCTAAGCCACCTAAGTCAAAAAAGAAGGGTGAAAAAGCTAAACCGATTGCTGCGTCAGCCACAGTAGTGCAGCCTCTCACTGAGGAACCAGTGGGAGAAGAACTGGAACCACCGGCTGCTGCAGGCAGGATCCAAACCAAACCCTTCCATGGTACAGCGTAGTGACGACTTATGGACTGACGACAGTCAGCCCATGTGTAACAAGTGTGGAGAGCCCGTTTATTTTTGTTGTGATTGCCCTCATTTGGCTGTGAACCATGGGCGCCCCGGATACTCGGACTCCTGCTCTTATCATCGGTCCAGAAATTATGGTTACCAAAAACAGGGTAATTGTGGGAATTATGGCGGTTACGGTATTCTAATTATAACTTTGGATGTGGCGGTTATAATAATAATTATGGTCACCGCAAAGAACATGGTGCTTACGGCATTCAAGGCTATCAAAATAATCAAGGAGGGTATGGTTATGGGCAGTACTCTAGAAACGATAACTACGATGCTAACACCAATAACCAAGGTCCTCCTGATCAGGGTAATGGTTCCTCAAATCCAAATAATCATTCTCGGTTCAGGGAGCCAATGTGACAAGCACGGACGCGTCTGCATTGTGGTAGCTGACCACTTTGCATTTAATAGGTCTGGGACCGCAGCATTGGGAATGACGACAGCATTGGGTATGGTGCGGCAAAGCATGGAGGGAAGAGCGGGAATGTCCCTTGTGTGGGACCCTAGGTCACGTAACACTGAGACGCAAGGGTACCAGGACAGGTTCCCTGGTAGCTGGCGTGCGGAGTCCCGGCTTTAATGGTTTGGGACAACCAACGTTATTAAATTGTGTGCCTTGTTTTAGCTCTATACGAATTCTGATACAAGACTTCATTATGTCCAAACCACCTCCAGAGGATCCAGGACCAATGCAGAGTCGACTCCAACAATCTAGCAGTTTACATGCCGGTCTTGAGCAAGGGGAGGGGGGGGTTCTGTGAGTAATGAGGGGGAACCTCAGCCTACCGAGGCCGCCCTATTACCCCACGTGTCACACTTAAGTACGTATGCAAGCGTAGAAGTGCTCGACCCGACCGATACTTTGATAGCTGCTCAGGTACAAGACCATATTTTTGCCAGGCAGTATAACTATGCTAATTGCTTCCCCATTAGTATTGTGGAGGGGTTAGCGTTATATGACTTGAATATTGCCTCCCCAGTTGTTAGCAAAGAGTTGCTAGCTGCTGCCAGTGGCCAAGGTGCCAGAGGAGCTGGAACGGGGAACAATGAAGATGTAGTGGTCATCGAAGACCTCCCCATGGACAAGGACGACCCTCACCCAGGTCTGGGCTCGGGAGCGTATGCCGCCAACGTACCCCTGGGAGCCCCAGGTAGTCCTCAGGCCCCCACTGAAGACAAAATGACCCGTATGCCTATGACCATTTGTTTTATGATGGCAAACCTTTTAAAAATTTATAAAATGAGCGGATACTTATTACAATCCCACCTGCAGGCGTTGGGTTAAGAGGCTCGGTATTAGACTCCAACCTGAGTCCTACTGCGGACCAGGGAAAGAAGTACCTGGGACTTGCAGGTTTATTCAGTATGTCACCCTGCACAAAGTACCACCACAGGGAGTGGACTCATCCTCTGATGAAGACAAGGTTGATAGCTCCAGAAGCTTCATAGATCCGTTTGATTGTAAATGTAATGCACCTCACCCGTTGAGAGGGTGCAGGCCCAGCGGGAACATTTGTGAATTGCAGCTGGAGCCATAGGTGGGCAGCCTTTCGGATTTTGGGGGGTATAGGTGGGGGCTCAAATTTTAGGGGGGTGTCCGGCAAGGCCCAAATTTTGATGGGGGTGTACCCAATATTTCTGCGCTGCCTTAAAATGAGCCTAAAACGCGTAAAAAATGTAAAACAAGCTTATAAATGGTTTAAAACTGTGTAAAAATAAAAAAAACCTTATTGCAACTTTTAAATTTTAATTTTTTAATTCTTTTAATAATAATGTGCAGTGGCGCAGTCAGGATTTCATTTCAGGGGGGTCGGTCGGGGGGGGGAAGAACAATTGTTATTAGAGCGGCGCGAAGAGCCGCTGCTTGCGCCGCATAGTGTTGTAAAAAGTATTGATTTTGGATTATTTTAAGTAAAAGTAAAAGTAATTTGAAAAATTTTAATTTAAGTAAAGTAAGAGTAAAAGTAATTTGTAATTTTTTAATTTAAGTAAAGTAAAAGTAAAAGTAATGGTCAAAATTTTATTTAAGTAAAGTAAAAGTAAAAGTAAGACCTATTTCTTCAAGTAAAAGTAAGAGTAAAAGTATAATAAAAGTAATTTTGAACGGAGCAAAACACCGGTTTTTGGAGCTCCAAAGCTCTGTTCCAAAGTTTTTTTGCTAATTTTATGTATAAATTATCATTTTAATAAGTTTTTAGTCAAAATAAATGGTTTTAGCGTGTTAGTGGCTTAAAAAAGTTCTCTTGCCATTTACTTTACAAAAAGCCCATGGGGAATTTACCCTTTCAAATTACTTAAATTTTACTTAAATTAATTTAAGTATTTGCAGAGGAAAATCTGAGTAACAGTAAAAGTAAAAGTATTTGAAATTTCAAAAGTCGAGTAAGAGTAAAAGTAAAAGTAATTGAAATTTCAAAAGTCGAGTAAAAGTAAAAGTAAAGGTAATCCAAAATCCGTTACTTTTATTACTTTAAGTAAAAGTAACTTTTTACAACACTAGCGCCGCGTAGCAGCGCCAGCCGACGCTAAGCATCTGGCGGGGGGTCTGGGGGTGTTCCCCCAGCCGCCAGAGGCAAAAATTTTTAAAATATATACTAAAAACAGCTTAGGCCCTGTTCACACCTGATCCCAGTTCCCAGATCCCAGTTTCCAGATCCCAGTTCCCAGAAACGGCCTGTTCACACCTGTTTGTTTACTGGGATAAAACTACCACACGCGTGGGTTGTTTTAGAAAAATAACACGCCTAAGATCGAACGTACAACATGTAATAATTATTTAAAACACAAAAAAATATTTTAAATCAATTTTAAATGTTCTAAATTGAATAATCAAAACAATATTGTAAAAAAAAGTTTAGTGTTATAAAACATAAAATTTTTATTACTTTTAGGAAGAAATTAATATTTTACAATCGTTTTGATCATATAAATTAGTTTATTACACTATAAAAACTGTTAAACTTTTAAATTTAGGCCTACCTAAATTTGTTTTAGCAATGATTTGGGTTAAAAAACAACGATTTTTGTATCATATTCGTCCCCATTTTAAGTAACAGAAGAAAACAAAAGCGAAGCGTTGTAATTAAAAATCGTACATAAGAAGCGTTGTAGAAACGTATATACAAATACAAAATAGTCATTAAAAACACAAATAAGGAATATTTTAAAAATAATTTTTAAGGTGCTAAATTAAATTATGAAAAAATGCTAAAAATCAAGTCTAGTTAAATAAAACGTAAAATTATATTACTTTTATAAAAAAATTCATATTTTAAGAATGTTTTGATAATATAGATTAAATTTTTTTCAAATTAAAAATTTTAAATTTGTTTAAAAATATTGTATTAACATTGTTTTGTTTAAAAAACAACAAGTTTTGTTCCATATTTGTACATCCGCCTGAAGAAACAGAACAAAAAAAGCGGAGCATCTTAATAATTGCTCATAAAAAGAAAAAAAATCAATATTGTGCAGCTGGTGTGTGCCCTTAATTAACATAATTATGAACATTGTTACATAAAAAAGTTTTCTGTGTGCACTAAGCGTGTGTGATATATGCGCAAAGACGTCTCTCCATTTGCTTTTCCTTAATTTTCTCCCAGAAGTTGGAGCACTGCTCCAAGTCTTTCTGGGAACTGGGAACTGGGATCTGGGAAACAGGTGTGAACACTTGTTTTTGCTGTTTCTGGGATCTGGGAACTGGGATCTGGGAACTGGGAGCAGGTGTGAATGGGCCCTTAAAAATTGTCCCCTGGTGAACATGTCAACATACATTTTACTTTTGTTTTTTTTTATCTAATTTCTACATAATTTTTTGTGATCTTAAAAATTCAGTCAGGGGGGTCTGGGGGGCAAAATGCCCCCCAGGGAAAAAATTTATAATTTGAGGCGCTAAAATACACTAGAAATTTTAATTCCAAATGATACTAATTACAAAATTTAAGGTTTTTTATAGCTATACTATACATTTATAACATGTGTTTAAAACGTTAAAAAAAGGATATTAGTGTTTATAGTAGTTTTATTAAACATGTATGCCTTAACTACTGAATAGTATAATCGATTTGAAATTGAAAAACTAAGATAAATTTAAACTGCCCATGTAGCGGGGAAATTTAAAGGTAATAAAAGGTGATAAACGGGGAAATAAGGTAATAAACACAACAAAATCTTAAAGTCCTACTTAAAAATTTAAGGGGGGGGTGTCAGCAAAATCCAAAATTTTTTTGGGGGGTATAACACCCCCCCTGCCCACCTATGACTGGAGCGCAAAACCAACAAATGGTATCATAAGAAACAAAATTTGCCGGATACAAACTTACAATGGTGGGGTTTTCAGCCACCCCCGATAGGCCTCCGGTGGTGACCCCAGAAACTCCACATTACAGCTTGGTTCTTCCCTTGTGAATTACCATTATAAAACTTGGTTATTGCATCTGCATTGACCAACTAATATTAGTGCAGGTGGGTACAGAATTGTTGTCAGTTGTAAAGGGCGACCAGTTATTATTGAGACCCCCCCACTGGGTGTCTGTCAATTTTAGAGGTACCGCTGTGCGAAAGGGGAAATTTTTCCCCCACACCCGTCTATTCCACATAGAGCTGTAGTCGCTTCCGACCAAGAGTGGGGAAGATGGGCCATGGATAGAAACCCAGACCGGAGTTATGCATTCCCAGGGATTTCTATTGACAAGGAAATTGCTTGCATTAACAGTGTAACCAATCTGCCCGGAACTCGATACCCTTATTATCCGATACGGCCGTTGGGGGCATAATACCGATTATTGCATTGATCATTAACTCATCCCGCAGACCTGGGTATCATGGAACATGTTGTGTCATTGATAGTGTTTAAGGCTACGGACATGCGTACTCAGCATGAACGTTATTATGAGAATGCCATATTAGAGGAAGAATACAAGCGTGCTCAGCTAGAGGCGTGGTGTAAACATAATGCTGCTCTAGTGAGAGCCCCGCGCAAGCGGCTGGGGCAAGTGAATGTTCAGGAGGCTAAAAAGCTGATCCAACAGCAGCTGCGTCAGCCACTGCCTCTGCAAGAATTGACAGTGGAAATACATCAGAAGAAGGAGCGGCTGATCGAACATATGACTATGACGGCTTCACAGTTAGAACGGCTTTGCGAGAGAGTAGAATGGTTCAAAAAAGCCACGGGTTGGGATCCGCGACCAGTACAGCCTCCCCCAGAGGAGAGACGCGCGCGCATGGGTAAGAGGGATGCTGCTTCACCTCCAGGAGAGCCAATGGAACTGAAGCCAATTGTGGAGGCTATGCCCCAAGCTGTGGAAGCTGAACCTCAGACACCAAAACTGGTCGAAGCCAGAGACAGGGAGGAGGTACCTGTCCCGACTGTGGTAGGCCCTCCCGCCGCAAAAGGACTTGGCCGCAAAAAGGCTGACTCAGATGTGCAGCCGCCTCTCAACCAAAACTTACCATCAAAAATGCTGTCTCTGGCGAAAGTGGTATACATTCCCTCAAAGAGGAAGAAAGGCAAAAAGCGGAAGAAGTTTGACTCATAGTGCAATGGACGGTGTCACAGCATGTCGAAATGGAAACTAGGAACGCTGATGTACTACCCCTTGATCCGGCACCCTCCGTTAGAGCAGACCTTGATTCAAAACGTTGGATCACAGCTGAAGAGTTTAGGGAAGCGTTCCGCCAGTTGCGAGCGGAAGGGATGGGTAGAATGCCCACACCAGAATGGAGGAAATCCCATTCTCCAGAACCTATGTTTCTTGCAACCTCTAGTAGGAGGACGTCACCGATGGCAAGAAAGGCTGGTCAGCCACAGGATCCAAGGTTACCTCATACCGGAATTATGGGAATGGTGGATCCTGCTCACAAGTATGGGACTGTACCACCGGATAAATTGGTCAGGGACCAGATGGAACCTGAAGAGGGAGAAATAGAGGAGTATAACCTCCATTTACAGTCTAGTTTGACTTATAATGTGTTAGTGGCTGTGACTGGGCCTTGGGCTAAGCAGGCAGGACTAAAGAGAGGTCTGCCCTGCCCCAGGCGGGAAATAGATGTTGAAGCCCAGCGAGAGCTTCAGGAGTGGTTGATTAATTGCCAGCTAACACAAGTAAGCCGAATAGCATGGGATCAACTGACTCCAATGGAGGTTGGTTACGACAATGCTGTATTGATGGCGACAGGGATGCTCCGGTTCTTCCATTCAGGGCTCCCGTAAGTCAACCGCCAAGACCCTTGGCCAAAGTTGGTTGGACGCTGGGGTCTTTTGTTTCTGAGCTAGTAGACCAGTGGCGCCAGTGGAGAGCTTGTGGCACCAGGTTTCCCCTTTTGGCCAAGTACCTTCACATATGAGAGGGTCTGATTATTTGGGTGGTTAACCATCCTTTTTGGTCAGTCCCCTGCGCAGATTTTTGCCTTTCGGTGTATCCCAATGGAAACCTCAACCCCCTGCAGAAATTCCGCATTGATTGGGAGTTTACTACTCTACTAGTCCCTCTACTAGTCGTGGTTTACTACTCTACTAGTCGTGGTGTTTTTCACAAGGAGGATTTGTATCAACCACATCGACCTCCTCTGTCTGACGCCTTGTCACGGATGATGGGGGTATTTATTTTTACAATCCCTCATTGGGAGAGGATTGAAGGGACCCGCAAAAAAGTGGCCACCACGCAAGTCAACAAATACCCACACAGGAAGGCCATGGCCTCCAAGGTTTCAACCGCCAGAACAAGCTGGAGAGTGGTTGCCGACTCCGCTATGTCCCCCAGCTAAATGACAGGAGAACCACGAGGACCCTATGAACCTTGCCAATTGTTTTCTCCTCGAGGCAAGCATGGACATTCATGGGATCGGACACCCGTCCCTCACGTACCACTGCAGCGGCAGATGGGTGATGAGTCGCAACCACAGGCGCCGAATCATAGGCTTACGGATGCTAATTGTGTTCCGCTACTGACTTGAAGATGGCCCTCCTTCTGGGGGTCCGTCGTTGCTTTCTAGGTCGGTGTCTCAAAAGTCGATGCGACATACGTTTCTGAAAAAAGGAGAACCCTAGCAAAAAGGGCCTCATTCGTGAAAAAAGCGCCAAAACTGAAAAAGGTGCAAACATCTAAAATGAACAAGAAAACACCAGGGGGCCTATTTGACTGGCATCGCCGAACCCGTACAATGACCCGCCTCAACATGACATTCTCCAGGACAAGTTCTTGTGGACCCGCAATATGACAGGTGAATTGTCCAACCTTGGAAATTACCCCGTATTGGGAAGAGGAACCACTCGGTAAGCCCTATGAAACGTTTAAAAGATTGTCTAAAGTTAATTTGGGTGACATAGTTATGTTTATCTTTTTTTTATTATGTACTACCTCCTCTGTCATCCAGGGCGAGACTCATTCCCAAGTTGCTGACTCCTCCCTCAACAAGCAGTGGTTAATGACGGCTTTATGCGCTAAGGGGGGTATTGCATTGTTAATGATGTTATTTGCAGTGATTTGGGTTAAGTGGCAAGAAAATCGAAAAAAGGAGGAAGGATAGTGTCGACCAACTAGGGAACTTATCAGGTTCCCTTTGCCTGTCCCAGCACTATACTCTCCCCACGTCACTATCAATGCGCCACTATCAATGCATGGCGGTTGTTCCAATTGAAGGCCTCTATGTAAAGGCGTTGTTTGATACCAGAGCCAGTGTATCAATAGTAAATAAGGAAATGGCTGAATTGTTAATGAATACAGTCACATTCTATCAGAATGATGAAAGGGTACTAGCGTTGTCTGGCACAGTGCAGCTTGTAGCCATAGGGAAGATGGCATTGGAGGTGGGGAAATTCCCTATAGAAGAAGATGTGTTCGTTCAACCCACCTTGCTGTTACCCCTTATTATTGGCACAAGCACGCTACACCGAATGAAGGAAGTGACATTTGACCTCACTTCGGACCTGATCTGGTTTCCTCTAGGGTTAAGCCAGGCGCGGATCAATATGGATCGTACCTTTATCTATTTGTATACTGGAATAGATATTATCATGGGAGCTATGATACAGTTGCCCCCTCAGCACAAAAAGGTGCTTTGGGCTACTATCAATAATCCTTTACAGAATTATGTCAACTTATGACAGCTTATCGATGCACCTTTGGAAGCACTGCTGAAGAAGGGGTTACTCTTAGCAAGAGTGGTAGCTTAGAACCAGGATGGGCAGGTAGTAATGAAGGTAGTGAACCCTTCAAACCTGGCTATCACTTTATATAAAACAACTAGGATTTAAGCGAGATCGAGTGGATGTGTTAAATGAAGAGTTAGTAGAGGATGTACTAGTGCGACCCAAGGATCACCCAAACCAAAAGATGGTTGGTTGTATACATGGCAGCTGCGTTGTCACAAACAGAGGTGATACCGAACAATTTTAACCCGTCAAAAAAGTTTGATTTGGCTTGGACTGACCTAAAACCCAATCAAGCTGATGCAATAAAACAGGTTGTCTGGTGTCGTAGAATAGATCTTCCCCCATTACAAATCTTCCCCCTGGAAGATTTATTCTGGTTCACACCAGAACAGATCTTTCCCCCTCAGAATATTTATTCCCCCCTGTGTTAAAGCATACAGCAAAATTTTGCATAAAATTCTTAACAGAAAGGGGAAGATTTATTCTGGTGTTCACTCTAGAATAAATCTTCCCCTTGTTATAAATCATGTAACAATTATTTGCATATTAAAAACAACATCCTTTTTTGTTTTTTGCGTCATTTCATTTTTTTTTCAAAAATTCATAAAAAATACTCAAGGTTTCAGATCAAAGAATTGGTAATAAACACAAAAAAATAAATTTTATTCTAATCAAACATTTGAGATATCCGAAATATTTCAAAAAAAACCTGCCTTTTTTAAATTAACACCTTTTGAATGTTTTACTTAAAATTAGGATTTCGATCCTATAAAGCTAAAATGTGAACCCTAAGCAAACTTAAGCAGAAAACTTAAATTCAAAATATTAACCGTTTAAAATATTAAGCAATATATTATGAAAAAAGTTAGAACTCGCACAAAAGTTTGGCGGCGCCAGAAAAAAATACATTCTGTATATCTTCGGAAAATATCACTTCCTGATTAAAAACAAAAAAACTTTTTTCCTAAGCCTAAGCAAAACCTAAAAATCAACCTAAACAACCAATAAAATAACAACTTTAAACCTGTTTAATGTTGAATTAACTGCTGAATATGAAGAAGGTTTTTTGTTTTGAAACAAAAAAAAAACAAAAAACTAAAAATTTATGGATACCCATAATCTAATTTTTATTTCTTCTTATTTCAATTTTTGTCTATATATTATGTTTTATAAGAAGCAAAAACTGAAAGGTAAATAATGAATCAAATACTGATCGCAAAAAATTAAACTGGTGTCATTTTTCATGTCTTTTTTATTATACTTTGTCTTAAAAATTGATAAACTTAAAGAAAAAAGCTTCACGATATTAATTTTCTTAAAAAAACATTCAGTTTATTTAATTATGGCATATTTTTTTACAAACCCAAAGAAACGAACTAATGCAAACGTATTTTTTTATCTCCAAAAAGCAACTAAATAATACTTAATTATTAATATAAATGCTCAACTATTTTTTGAATTAACAACAATTACAGCTAAAGTTGATTTATATAAAAATACAAAAAAAAACAAACTATTTTTTTACTAAATGTAACATTTTAACCTTCTGTGTTAAAAATTATGTTTTTAAAATTTGCCCCAACAAATCCTGGTGTATCATTTTTTAAATTTATGTAAATTTTTGAGGGGGAAAAACTTATTCTGGTGTTTGAACCAGAATAGATCTTCGGGGCGGAATAACTATTTTGAGGGGGGAAGATCTATACTGGCGTAAATCAGAATAAATCTTCCGGGGGGAAGATCTATTCTAGAGCGCACCAGAATAAATCTTCCAGAGGGAAGATCTATTCTAGAGCACACTAGAATAAATCTTCTGGGGGGGAAGAAAAATAGGGGGGAAGATCTATTCTGCAACACCGGCGCAATGGAGATGTCTTTTCATTGGGGCCATACGATATCGGATGGACCTCTATACTGAGACATGAAATCAACATGGGTGATAGTCTTCCGCACTGTCAAAGGCCCTACTGCATCGCTGAAAATCAATGACGGGTAATTGAAAAATAAATAGTGGCTATGAAAGATAGAGGAGTGATACAGGAGTCCAGAAGTCGGTGGTCAAGTCCGATAGTGATAGTATGCAAGAAAGACGGGACTAACAGTTTTTGTGTGGATTATCGCGGACTAAATAAGCTGACTAAGAAGGACTCGTACCCCCTCCCCCAAATTGATGAAGTGTTAGAACAGTTGAGAGGAGCGCGATACTTTACCACTCTTGACCTTTTATCAGGATACTGGCAAGTAGAGATGGAGGAACCGGATAATGAAAAGACCACGTTCATGAGACCCACAGGAGGCTTGTACGAGTTCAATATGTTGCCGTTTAGACTGTGTAACACTCCTTCAACCTTCCAGTGACTAATGGAGTTGGTGCTGGCGAGATTGAACTAGGACTCATGTCTCAAATATATTGATAATATAATTGTCTTTTCTAAAACGTTTGATGACCATCTCCGGGATTTGGACCAAGTGTTTTATTGACTACGAGTCTGAAATTGACTACGAGTTGAAGCTAAAACCTAAAAAATGTGAGTTTTGCAGGCCCTCAGTGGAGTTTCTCGGGCATATTGTCAGTCGAGAGGGATTGCAACCTGATCTTGACAAGATTGCCTGTGTTAAAAACTTCAAGGTACCGCATAGTCAAACCAAGGTAAGGTCTTTTCACAGATTGGCCAATTTCTATGGATGGTTTATAAAAAATTTGGCACAGGTCGCTAGTCTGTTGTACTCCTTAATGTGGAGAAAGAAGAGATTTAACTGGAGTAAAGAATGTCAGCAAGCGTTTGATACTCTGAAAGCAAAGTTGTGTTCTGCGGAGGTCCTCGCCTTCCCAGATTTTACAAAACCTTTTCTTCTGGAGATGGACGCTTCAAAGACTGGCGTCGGCTCAGTATTGTCCCAAGAGTTCTCCAATGGAGTGCGTCCAATTGCCTATGCAAGTCAGAATTTTAATTCTGCTGAGCGGAAATATGCTACTATTAAGAAAGGAAGCCCTAGCTATCGTATGGGCTGTAAAGTATTTTAAACCCTATTTGTGGGATCATGATTTCACTATAACAACCAATCATGCTCCGTTAAGACATATCTTTTCACCTGGAAAGTGCACTTCCGATCGATTAAAGAGATGGGCTTATTTACTTACTCAGTATAAACTTCATAAAATTGAGTATAAAGCTGGGAAGTTAAATGGAAATGCTGATGCGTTGTCTAGAATTCCCCCACCGGGTGAAGAAATGGAAGAGGATGAACTGCCTGTTTGGAACTGTGGGGTGCAGGCGGACGTTTCGCTCCTGGACGAGCCACTTTGGCGTGGTAAAATTTGGGGTAAGTCCACTGCTGCAACCGCAAGATGTAGTTCTCCTCCTAAACTCAAGGGTTCAGAGTTGGTTGCCATGTTTGAGGCTGACTCAAAGAAGAAGAAAAAGAGGCAGAATAAAAAAAGTAAAACTCCAACTCCTGGTGAGAAAAGTAACCCCCTGAATGGAAAAGGAGAAACCCCGGATGTAAAGAACATGACTCCGGAGGAGAAAGTTGAGCGTCTGGATAAAAAGAATGTAATGCCAAAGGTAAAATGTGAACCTCCTACCCAAGCCTTAGTGGTGCTTGGACCGTCTGTTTGTGTCACAGATGCTCCTGTTGTGTGTCCGACTCTTCGGTCCCATACCAGGAAAAAGGAGCAGAGCGATAATGTCATGTTGTTCTGTGAACAGAAAGTGGATCCCCAGTTTGCTCCTATCATCGATTATCTACACAACAATGCTCTGCCGACTGATTTAGTTATGCAGAAGAAAGTAACCCAATGGGCCAAAAACTATTACCTTCAGGAAGAGGTGTTATGTCACACACACCCGCCACGTCGCCCGCGTAGTCCGCAATTTCTGGACAGGATTGCTCTTCTGGAGGGGTGACATCTAGAAGTAATGCACTCTGCTCATGATGACGTAATGGCGGGGCATTTGGGTGTCACAAAGACCACCTTACAGGTGACCGCGAGGTATTATTGGCCAAATATGCATAGTGACATTGAGAAATATGTTACTACATGCGACTCTTGTCAGCGTCGAAAGTTGAATTCTCAGGCGGCTCGACCTGAGTAGGTCCCAATTCCAGTCGGGAACATTTTTGACAAGATTGCCATGGATATACTTGGCCTGTTACCGCAGACCATTTGGGGAAATAAATATGTACTGGTAGTTACCAAGTATTTAACAAGGTACGCAATGTGTTTTTCCTTGCCTGATCAGAAGGCTGAAACTATTGCCCAAGTGGTACTAGAGTGTGTAATTTCCTTGCATGGGTGCTCGCTGCAGATTCTAACTGGACCAATTTTAAGAGTTCAATGATCGCTAAGTTGTGTAAAATAATATCTGCTAAAAAGATATTTACAACGCCGTACCATCCTCAAGCTAATGGGTTGACGGAACTGTTCAATTGCACCTTATGCGATATGTTGTCTCACTACATTAATGATCATTACGATGATTGGGATTTTGCGCTTCCAATTGCCATGAGTGCTTATAATTGAGCACCACAGGATTTCACAGGGGAAAGCCCGTTTTATCTAATCTATGGAAGGGATATGCACGTAAAATTTGGATGTAAAATATCAGAAGGTCTTGTCGCCCTACGTAGATTATGAAGACGATTATGTGGATCATGCTCGCGTTGCTATGACGCATGCACGTGATTTGGTGAAAAAGGTTCTTCCCAAGGTCCAAGTTTGACAAAAGCAAAACTATGATAAACGAGTTCACATTAAACCAATCAGCTTTGATAGCATTGTGTTGAAATATAATCCAGCGGTAAAACCCACAGACTGTTCTAAGTTTATTAGTAAGTGGGTTGGACCCTACCAGGTAGTCCAGATGGATGATAGTAAGGGGATCGCTCAAATCAAATTATGCAAGGGTAAGGGGCCACAGGCATCACAGAAACCCGTGTGGATCAACCTGCAACGGCTTAAGCCGTACTAGCTTAGTCTTAGGGATGCATTGAGCACTAGATTTTAAATGTGAGCTGAGCATTATTTAGTACTCACAATTAAATTAATTGTGAGCTTGAGCCTGAGTACTCACAATTAAATATATGTGAGTACCAATTGGTATTGAGCATTTGTGAGCCTGGCCAATTTTCAAATTATACTTACATATAGCATAGATTTTAGGAGGATCGTATGGCATAAGCACAGAGGGGATTGGCCGTAGTCCCCAAAAATGGGAGCTATGGGTGAATAGAGCCCCCAAATGAGAGGGGTTGAATACCCCCCAGGGAGAAATTTTTAATTTTAAGACTATAAAACACCAAGCAACTCATGAAACACCGCGAAACACATGAATTTCAGATTTCTAAATAAAAAAAATGCAAGACCCCATGGCGTGTAAAAATGACAATAGATAAACAATTATATATCAACTCTGAATTTTTTTAATAAATCAAATAACAAGAATATTTTTTGATTTTTTTCTTGATTATAATTTTTTTGCGATTTTTTAGCCTAAAGAGTTATACTGATTTAAAAATCAAAAGGAATAGAATAAAAAATTAGAATAAATGCTTGCATGTACTAATAATATTTATATAATTCATATTTTTTTGTATATTAAATAACATCTAACATGTCACATGAAACAAAAATGTTTTAATTGTTGATTTTTATTATTTAAACTTTCCAGGGTAAAATTTAGTATATTATTAAAAATCTTTTTTTTAATTTAGTAATTTTTTGCACAAAATTGATGTAAAATATAGAATAAAACATTAAAGGAGCGCTGTCACAAATCAGATTCTTATAACGCACTAAAAGGACTACTTCTTTAATAGAAAATCTATCTACCTCAAATTCGATATTTTTGGCTTTTCCAGACCAATTGGACCACATTTATAAGTTTCAATTTAATCGGTTTAGTAACAAAAAAGTAGTATTATCTAGCGTTATAGGAATTTGATTTGTAATCATATCTGGCAAACGAAGCAATCAATTTATGCGGAAATTCTATTAATCTGTAAAAACTAAAAAGGAAATATTTCAACATATCCATGTATGGTAGTGCATTTAATTTCGGCACTTTTTTGTTTTTCCGATGTAGCTTTTCACTGTATGGCCTGATTTTTATGTTTGATAGCTCATTTTAAAGCTTTCACGATACTGCGTTGCGTCACAAAAGTTTCACTGTACGAAAGTAGTTTTTTTAATTAATTAAATCAGTTTTTAAAAAAAAAATGGAAAATTTCCGAAATTAATTGCATGCATTTAATTTCGGCACTTTAAAAACAATCGATTGTTTCTCAGTCAAAAAATCATGATTTTCAAAAACTTAAAATCCTATCATTGTCTTCTGACAGTTTTCTTTATTCTAAGTTTCTACTTGTTGTTCAACGTGTAACTGGCAAAAAGTTACAGCTAAAATGCCAAATGGTATCAAAATGAGCAAAATTTGGGGAAAAATGCATTTAATTTTGGCACTTTTTAAAAGAACCCCCTTAATCGAGTTTAAGTGCAGTGCTATGACCTCTACACATTTCAACGTTGTCTTTTAGCTATTTACAACTACAATTTAACACCCGACCACTTAATTCAACTCCTATTTACCTACAGCAATATGTGCCGAAATTACACTGTTTGATTTTATAACGATTGCTTACCACAGACGTGACACACAACGTAGAACCACGGGGACTAAAAATTCGGAAAATAGAATAAATTTTACCTGGACAGTTTTATTTTTAAACCAATTTATTGCGTAATCACGAAATGCTCATGTTCTAAAAATGAGTAACAATTTTATTTTTTATAAATCACACAATTTCACATAAAAATAACATAATATAACAAATAAAAAGCTCACGACAGTCATCTACATATAATTAGCTCTCATTTGAGCTATCAAACGTCGTACTCCGTCCAGGATTACCAAAAATATAGTACAAAATCAGAAAATTTTGAAAAGTGCCGAAATTAAATGCACTACCCTAATTCTTTTATAAATTGACCCTTTTGGAGTTTTTTATTAAAATATTAGCTTGTGCTCCAAAATCTTATAACAATGTTTTGTCAAAATATTTTACAAGGCCAAAAATAAGTATTCTCTTTTACAAAACAAATTTTAGAGCAAAAATATATACAAAACCAACGTGTTATTTTGTTTATTTTGAAACCTAGATTAAAAATTTTTACAAAGTCGTTGTCAAGATATTAATATTTAAGTAAAAAAACCCAGCGATTTTTACCTTAAAACGGTCGGCCAATCTTTGGAATTAGCAAATAATGCCGGATTTAAGTATCTTCTTAAAATTTTTATTCAAATGAAAAAGTGCTAATTCCAGGATAAAACGCCCAAAATCCCTATTTCAGCCTTTTTAAAATGGCCTAAAAATATTTAAACAAAAACTGTTATAAGGTTTTGGAGCGCAGGATAAAGTTTTGACATAATACACTTCCATGTGTAAACATTTTTCAGAAAATAAACTTCAACAAAATTTTTACCCTATCAGGTCTTTTGTACTTATGGCGGCTGGCGGTAGCCTTACAAACAAGTTACACACAAACACACAATTATACACATTACAAAATTACACAAATACACACATCCAAAATACACAATTACCACAATGGTCGGAAACCTTTTCTTTTGGTGGATGGACTTAAACTTTTCTTTTGGTGGAAACCGCGCTGTCCAATGACGGTGACAGTCACAGGTGAAGGGTTGTACTTCTTCCAAATCGAGAGAGTTGGAGATGGGATGCTTCACATCTTCGATAGAATCTGCAAAAAAGCTACTCTCCGGTTCACAAACACACGGTTCTCCGGTTCACACCAAACAGAAAGGCCACAACCCAGCCTTCCATTGGTTATGGTAGAGCTGACAAATCGGGCTCCTTCAAAAATGTTTCCTTTAGCCAAAATTATTTTGGAACAATTCTGCATACTGTTGGAAAAAAATGCAGCCAACACTTGCTTCCGCAGTGAAACATTAAGTTGCAGGGTACGACAAATTGAGGAGACGGTTCCTTTGGTCTCTTCCAAAATTTTTGCAAAATGGAGAATATTCAGTGCAGTTTCTCAGTTCTGAATCTCCTCGTGATGGTGGATGATGTTTCTCCAAAACATCATCTTGACGGGTGTGGGACAAATGAGATCGGCTTCCCGCCAATCCGGACAAAAATTACAATGCAATCTGGAATAAAATAATTTCCTGCTGGACACTTCAAAATGTTTTGGACAGATATTTCCGCGATGAAACATTGTTGCTGCGGGTGCCAAGACGAGCAAGCCCGTTCATCCCGGCCTTCAAAAATTTTAAATGGTTTAAAAATCGTTTGAAGACAACCTTTGGCCACTGCCAGGAGCGGCCCTCACAGAAGGTAACGGGTAGCAGGTAATGTCCCAGTGGAATATCACTCTCCTGGGAGAGCAGCAATTGAGGACGGTCCTCCCCGGGCCCCTTCAAAAAGTTAGACATGGTTCTCAAAAGGGATTTTGTAATGTCAATCATCCTCCGCCATGAATGGTCAACCAGTTTATATGAAGACAGGTAATATCTCTGTAAAACATTACCGGTGTGGGTGTGCAACAAAAGCCAAGGCGAGTTTCATTGACTCTTCAAAAATGCTGAAGATGTCAGAAATGATAAAAATATGACCATTTAACGGATTTCAAAGAATTAACTGGGACTCAGGGGATAACAAGGTAAAACATTACCCCTCTGAGTCCAAAAAGGACAGCGGACTGGGGCCTCCCAGTCTTTCAAAAAGTTTCCATGCCGACTCCAGTGGCGGTCAACAGTTTCCACATGCAGTCCATGGGTCGTCGGAAAAACAGTACAAGAGTTTTCTAATATGCCATTTATATTGCGATTTTAGGCAAGGGCCAGATCCTTCCAACCCCTTTCGAAAATGTTTGTGCTGAGCTGTCTCTATGCAGCCTTTCAAAAATCATTTCCAAGCGTCCCCAAAAGTTCTTGGAAATAACAATGTATAACCTTAGCACATCCGGTTCAAAAACTAACCCGAATTTACCTTCACTTGTGTTGGCCTTTCCGTTCTTTATCAGTCTGAGGGGGTGTCCCGGTGTCGCCCTCCTCTTCAGAGTTGCTAGACGGTATAGTAGAACGGCAGGGCGCACACCATGATGGCTCTGCCGGTCGCAGTAGAGGTCACAAAGCAGCTGATGGCTGCTGACGCGCACTCGGGGCCGGGTCTTCCTCCCAGTTCGCCACACAGTTAGCAAATGGGTCATCCTGCAGGACACAGTTTGCGAAGGGGTCCTCTTCCTGAGCTGGAATAGTCCTTGCCTGACGTTCCTGCGAGCGCTCTGCAGATGAGCGATGTCCTCCAGAGTCTGGCCGCAAGACCCGACTCGACGGTCTGTCCCTGTTGGTGTGTGGAATGAGCGGCTCAAGGTGGGGCGCCCAGTTATGCCTCCACCATATTCAGGTGTTGATTGTCAATCCAGAATTCACTCTCCTTGCTGATGGGTGGAATTTCCGGTCCCACAACTCAATTGAAGAACTGCTGATGGCCACGCTGTTCCAAGCCTGAAGGTGCTGGCACTGCGGATGGGTACAATCGGGCTGCCCACAGTGGCGACCATGCGGACCCCTTATCGTCTGATAAGTCAAATTAGCTAAACAACAACGGTTACAGTTTTACATACCAGA
>JASAMX010016906.1:0-18187 GCA_030248175.1 Microlaimidae sp. YZB2_3
GCATTGTCTTGAACCTCAAGTTCCCATGACGGCTCTAAGTTGGGAACTTAGAGCGGTAAGTTGGGAACTTAGAGCCATAAGTCAGGAACTTAGAGCCGTAAGTTGGGAACTTAGAGCCATAAGTTGGGAACTTAGAGCGGTAAGTTGGGAACTTAGAGCCATAAGTTGGGAACTTAGAGCGGTAAGTTGGGAACTTAGAGCCATAAGTTGGGAACTTAGAGCGGTAAGTTGGGAACTTAGAGCCATAAGTTGGGAACTTAGAGCGGTAAGTTGGGAACTTAGAGTCGTAAGTTGGGAACTTAGAGCCATAAGTTGGGAACTTAGAGCGGTAAGTTGGGAACTTAGAGCCATAAGTCGGGAACTTAGAGCAGTAAGTTGGGAACTTAGAGCCATAAGTTGGGAACTTAGAGCGGTAAGTTGGGAACTTAGAGCCATAAGTCGGGAACTTAGAGCGGTAAGTTGGGAACTTAGAGCCGTAAGTTGGGAACTTAGAGCCATAAGTTGGGAACTTAGAGCGGTAAGTTGGGAACTTAGAGCCATAAGTCGGGAACTTAGAGCGGTAACCTGGTGACTAGAGCCATAAGTTGTAACTTAGAGCAGTAAGTTGGGAACTTAGAGCCGTAAGTTGGGAACTTAGAGCCATAAGTTGGGTAATTATAACGGTAAGTCGGGTTAGAGCCATCAGTCGGGAACTTCGAGCGGTAAGTTGGGAACTTAGAGCCGTAAGTTGGGAACTTAGAGCCGTAAGTTGGGAACTTAGAGCGGTAAGTTGGGAATTTAGAGCCATAAGTTGGGAACTTAGAGCGGTAAGTTGGGGCTCATAAGTCGGGGAACTTAGAGCCATAAGTTGGGAACTTAGAGCCGTAAGTTGGGAACTTAGAGCCATAAGTTGGGAACTTAGAGCGGTAAGTTGGGAACTTAGAGCCATAAGTTGGGAACTTAGAGCGGTAAGTTGGGAACTTAGAGCCATAAGTTGGGAACTTAGAGCGGTAAGTCGGAACTTAGAGCCATAAGTTGGGAAGTTAGAGCGGTAAGTTGGGAACTTAGAGCCATAAGTTGGGAACTTAGAGCGGTAAGTTGGGAACTTAGAGCCATAAGTCGGGAACTTAGAGCCATAAGTTGGGAACTTAGAGCGGTAAGTTGGGAACTTAGAGCCATAAGTTGGGAACTTAGAGCGGTAAGTTGGGAACTTAGAGCCATAAGTTGGGAACTTAGAGCGGTAAGTTGGGAACTTAGAGCCATAAGTTGGGAACTTAGAGCGGTAAGTTGGGAACTTAGAGCCATAAGTTGGGAACTTAGAGCGGTAAGTTGGGAACTTAGAGCCATAAGTTGGGAACTTAGAGCGGTAAGTTGGGAACTTGGAGCCATAAGTTGGGAACTTAGAGCGGTAAGTTGGGAACTTAGAGCCATAAGTTGGGAACTTAGAGCGGTAAGTTGGGAACTTAGAGCCATAAGTTGGGAACTTAGAGCGGTAAGTTGGGAACATAGAGCCATAAGTTGGGAGTTAGAGCCATAAGTTGGGAACTTAGAGCGCTAAGTTGGGAACTTAGAGCGGTAAGTTGGGAACATAGAGCCATAAGTCAGGAACTTAGAGCCGTAAGTTGGGAACTTAGAGCCATAAGTTGGGAACTTAGAGCGGTAAGTTGGGAACTTAGAGCCATAAGTTGGGAACTTAGAGCGGTAAGTTGGGAACTTAGAGCCATAAGTTGGGAACTTAGAGCGGTAAGTTGGGAACTTAGAGCCATAAGTCGGGAACTTAGAGCGGAGCTGGGGAAGTTAGAGCCGTAAGTTGGGAACTTAGAGCCATAAGTTGGGAACTTAGAGCGGTAAGTTGGGAACTTAGAGCCATAAGTCGGGAACTTAGAGCGGTAAGTTGGGAACTTAGAGCCATAAGTTGGGAACTTAGAGCGGTAAGTTGGGAACTTAGAGCCATAAGTCGGGAACTTAGAGCGGTAAGTTGGGAACTTAGAGCCGTAAGTTGGGAACTTAGAGCCATAAGTTGGGAACTTAGAGCGGTAAGTTGGGAACTTAGAGCCATAAGTTGGGAACTTAGAGCGGTAAGTTGGGAACTTAGAGCCATAAGTCGGGAACTTAGAGCGGTAAGTTTGGAACTTAGACCGTAAGTTGGGAACTTAGAGCCATAAGTTGGGAACTTAAAGCGGTAAGTTGGGAACTTAGAGCCATAAGTCGGGAACTTAGAGCGGTAAGTTGGGAACTTAGAGCCATAAGTCGGGAACTTAGAGCGGTAAGTTGGGAACTTAGAGCCATAAGTTGGGAACTTAGAGCCATAAGTTGGGAACTTAGAGCGGTAAGTTGGGAACTTAGAGCCATAAGTCGGGAACTTAGAGCGGTAAGTTGGGAACTTAGAGCCGTAAGTTGGGAACTTAGAGCCGTAAGTTGGGAACTTAGAGCGGTAAGTTGGGAACTTAGAGCCATAAGTTGGGAACTTAGAGCGGTAAGTTGGGAACTTAGAGCCATAAGTCGGGAACTTAGAGCCATAAGTTGGGAACTTAGAGCGGTAAGTTGGGAACTTAGAGCCATAAGTTGGGAACTTAGAGCGGTAAGTTGGGAACTTAGAGCCATAAGTTGGGAACTTAGAGCGGTAAGTTGGGAACTTGGAGCCATAAGTTGGGAACTTAGAGCGGTAAGTTGGGAACTTAGAGCTGTAAGTTGGGAACTGTAGCTGTAGGTTGGGAACTTAGAGCTGTAGTTGGAACTTAGTGAAGTTGGAACTTAGCTGTAGTTGGGAACTTAGAGCCTGAGTTGGAACCTGAGCTGTAAGTTGGGAAATGAGAGCTATAAGCTTGGGAAGCTGAGAGGTGGAGTTGGAACTGTAGAGCCATAAGTCAGGAGCTTAGCTGTAAGTTGGGTTAGAGCTATAAGTTGGGAACTTAGTGAGTTGGGAACTTAGAGCCATAAGTTGGGAACTTAGAGCGGTAAGTTGGGAACTTAGAGCCATAAGTTGGGAACTAGAGCGGTAAGTTGGGAATTAGAGCCATAAGTTGGGAACTTAGAGCGGTAAGTTGGGAACTTAGAATCTGAAGTTGGGAACTTAGAGCCATAAGTTGGGAACTTAGAGCGGTAAGTTGGGAACTTATAGCCATAAGTCGGGAACTTAGAGCAGTAAGTTGGGTTAGAGCCATAAGTTGGGAACTTAGAGCGGTAAGTTGGGAACTTAGAGCCATAAGTCGGGAACTTAGAGCGGTAAGTTGGGAACTTAGAGCCGTAAGTTGGGAACTTAGAGCCATAAGTTGGGAACTTAGAGCGGTAAGTTGGGAACTTAGAGCCATAAGTCGGGAACTTAGAGCGGTAAGTTGGGAACTTAGAGCCATAAGTCGGGAACTTAGAGCAGTAAGTTGGGAACTTAGAGCGGTAAGTTGGGAACTTAGAGCCATAAGTTGGGAACTTAGAGCGGTAAGTTGGAAACTTAGAGCCATAAAGTTGGGAACTTAGAGCGGTAAGTTGGAAATTTAGAGCCGAAAGTTGGGAACTTAGAGCCGTAAGTTGGGAACTTAGAGCGGTAAGTTGGGAACTTAGAGCCGTAAGTTGGGAAGTTAGAGTGCAAGTTGGGAACTTAGAGCCATAAGTCGGGAACTTAGAGCCATAAGTTGGGAACTTAGAGCGGTAAGTTGGGAACTTAGAGCCAGAAGTTGGGAAGTTAGAGCGGTAAGTTGGGAACTTAGAGCCATAAAGTCTTGGAACTGTTAGCCGTAAGTTGGGAACTTAGAGCCATAAGTTGGGAACTTAGAGCGGTAAGTTGGGAAGTTAGAGCCATAAGTTGGGAAGTTAGAGCGGTAAGTTGGGAACTTAGAGCCTAAGTTGGGAACTTAGAGCGGTAAGTTGGGAACTTAGAGCCGTAAGTCGGGAAACTTAGAGCCATAAATTGGGAACTTAGAGCCGTAAGTTGGGAACTTAGAGCCGTAAGTTGGGAACTTAGAGCGATAAGTTGGGAACTTAGAGCGATAAGTTGGGAACTTAGAGCCAGAAGTTGGGAACTTAGAGCCATAAGTTGGGAAGTTAGAACCGTAAGTTGGGAACTTAGAGCCATAAGTTAGGAACTTAGAGCGGTAAGTTCGGTAGTTAGAGCCATAAGTTGGGAACTTAGAGCGGTAAGTTGGGAACTTAGAGCCATAGAGTTGGGAACTTAGAGCGGTAAGTTGGGAACTTAGAGCCATAAGTTGGGAACTTAGAGCCGTAAGTTGGGAACTTAGAGCGGTAAGTTGGGAACTTAGAGTGTAGTTTGGAAAACTTAGAGCCATAAGTTGGGAACTTAGAGCAATAAGTTTGGAACTTAGAGCCATAAGTTGGGAACTTAGAGCGGTAAGTTGGGAACTTAGAGCCATAAGTTAGGAAGTTAGAGCCGTAAGTTGGGAACTTAGAGCCATAAGTTGGGAACTTAGAGCGGTAAGTTGGGAACTTAGAGCCATAAGTAGGGAACTTAGAGCGGTAAGTTGGAAACTTAGAGCCGATAAGTTGGGAACTTAGAGCCATAAGTTGGGAACTTAGAGCCGTAAGTTGGGAACTTAGAGCCGTAAGTTGGGAACTTAGAGCCGTAAGTTGGGAACTTAGAGCGGTAAGTTGGGAACTTAGAGCCGTAAGTTGGGAACTTAGAGCCGTAAGTTGGGAACTTAGAGCCGTAAGTTGGGAACTTAGAGCCATAAGTTGGGAACTTAGAGCGGTAAGTTGGGAACTTAGAGCCATAAGTTGGGAACTTAGAGCCGTAAGTTGGGAACTTAGAGCGGTAAGTTGGGAACTTAGAGCCGTAAGTTGGGAACTTAGAGCAGTAAGTTGGGAACTTAGAGCGGTAAGTTTGGAACTTAGAGCCGTAAGTTGGGAACTTAGAGCCGTAAGTTGGGAACTTAGAGCCGTAAGTTGGGAACTTAGAGCCGTAAGTTGGGAACTTAGAGCCGTAAGTTGGGAACTTAGAGCGGTAAGTTGGGAACTTAGAGCCGTAAGTTGGGAACTTAGAGCCGTAAGTTGGGAACTTAGAGCCGTAAGTTGGGAACTTAGAGCCGTAAGTTGGGAACTTAGAGCCGTAAGTGGGGACGGTAGAGCCGTAAGTTGGGAACTTAGAGCCGTAAGTTGGGAACTTAGAGCCATAAGTCGGTACTTAGAGCCATAAGTCGGGAACTTAGAGCGGTAAGTTGGGAACTTAGAGCGGTAAGTTGGGAACTTAGAGCCACAAGTTGGGACCTTAGAGCCGTAAGTTGGGAACTTAGAGCCATAAGTTGGGAACTTAGAGCGGTAAGTTGGGAACTTAGAGGCCTAAGTTGGGAGCTTCGAGCCGTAAGTTGGAACTTAGAGCGTTAAGTTGGGAACTTAGAGCCTTAAGTTGGGAACTTAGAGCCGTAAGTTGGGAACTTAGAGCCGTAAGTTGGGAACTTAGAGCCGTAAGTTGGGAACTTAGAGCCGTAAGTCGGGAACTTAGAGCCGTAAGTTGGGAACTTAGAGCCGTAAGTTGGGAACTTAGACCCAAAAGTAGGTAACTCAGAGCCCGAAGTTGGGAACTTAGAGCGAAGGGGATAGAGAGAAGGGGAACCATAAGTTGGGAACTTAGAGCGGTAAGTTGGGAACTTAGAGCCACAAGTTGGGAACTTAGAGCGGTAAGTTGGGAACTTAGAGCAAAGGAAGAAGAAGCAAGAAAAAAGGGGAACTTAGAGCCATAAGTTGGGAACTTAGAGCGGTAAGTTGGGAACTTAGAGCCATAAGTTGGGAACTTAGAGCCATAAGTTGGAGCCATAAATTAGAGCCGTAAGTTGGGAACTTAGAGCCGTAAGTTGGGAACTTAGAGCCGTAAGTCGGGAACTTAGAGCCGTAAGTTGGGAACTTAGAGCCATAAGTTGGGAACTTAGAGCCATAAGTTGGGAACTTAGAGAGGAGGGGAGGCGGGGCGGAGGGGGGCCCGTAAGTTGGGAACTTAGAGCCATAAGTTGGGAACTTAGAGCGGTAAGTTGGGAACTTAGAGCCATAAGTTGGGAACTTAGAGCCGTAAGTTGGGAACTTAGAGCCGTAAGTTGGGAACTTAGAGCCGTAAGTTGGGAACTTAGAGCCGTAAGTTGGGAACTTAGAGCCGTAAGTTGGGAACTTAGAGCCGTAAGTTGGGAACTTAGAGCCGTAAGTCGGGAACTTAGAGCCGTAAGTTGGGAACTTAGAGCCATAAGTTGGGAACTTAGAGCCATAAGTTGGGAACTTAGAGCCGTAAGTTGGGAACTTAGAGCCATAAGTTGGGAACTTAGAGCGGTAAGTTGGGAACTTAGAGCCATAAGTTGGGAACTTAGAGCCGTAAGTTGGGAACTTAGAGCGGTAAGTTGGGAACTTAGAGCCGTAAGTTGGGAACTTAGAGCCGTAAGTTGGGAACTTAGAGCGGTAAGTTGGGAACTTAGAGCCGTAAGTTGGGAACTTAGAGCCGTAAGTTGGGAACTTAGAGCGGTAAGTTGGTAACTTAGAGAGCGTAAGTTGGGAACTTAGAGCCGTAAGTTGGGAACTTAGAGCCGTAAGTTGGGAACTTAGAGCGGTAAGTTGGGAACTTAGAGCCGTAAGTTGGGAACTTAGAGCCGTAAGTTGGGAATTTGGAGCCAAAACTAAAGATCGCTAAAACGTTTATAGAAGCAACCTAACCAAAACCTAAATCTAACTTAAAACCGATTTTTTTCTCAAAGGCTTCAAGTTCCCATTCCTCGTGACTCCAAGTTCCCAAAAATTTTCGATGGCTCTAAGTTTTATGTTTGTGGCTCTAAGAACCCCGTACAGTTTTATGAGTTGCAATTGCAAGTATAGTGGTTTTATGAGCTAATACGGCGCGTGGTCAAATCGGTAGGATTCTGTTCAGTAGTGCATTTAATTTCGGCACTTCTTCGTTTTTCAGATGTAACTTTTCACTGTATGGCCCGATTTTCATGTTTGATAGATCATTTTAAAGCTTTCACGATACTGCGTTTCGTCACAAAAATTTCACTGTACGAAAATTAGTTTTTTTACTTAATTAAATAAGTTTTTAAAAAATTGAAAAATTGCCGAAATTAAATGTATGCATTTAATTTTGGCACTTTAGAAACAATCGATTGTTTCTCAGTCAAAAAATCATCACTTTCAAAAATTTAAAAACCTATCATTATCTCCAGACAGTTTTCTTTAATTTAAGCTTCTACTTGTTGTCAACGTGTAACTTGCAAAAAGTTACACCTAAAATTCCAGATGGTATCAAAATGAGCAAAATTTGGGAAAAAGTCATTTAATTTCGGCACTTTTTTAAAGGACCCCCTAAATCGAGTTTAAGTGCAGTGCTATGACCCCTACACATTTCAATGTTTTTTTAACTATTTACAACTACAATTTAACACCTGACCACTTAATTCAACCCGTTTTTACCTACAGCAGTATGTGTGCCGAAATTTACACTATTTTAGTTTATAACGATTGCTCACCACAGACGCAACGTAGAACCACGGGGACTAAAAATTCGGAAAATAGACTAATTTTTACCAGGACATTTAAATTTTTAAACCAATTTATTGCGTAATCATGAAATGCCCATGTTCTAAAAACGAGTAACAATTTTATTTCTTATAAATCACACAATTTCACATAAAAATATCGCAACATAACAAATAAAAAGCTCACGACAGTCATCTACATATAATTATCTCTCATTTGAGCTATCAAACGTCGTATTCCGTCCAGAAATACCAAAAATATAGTTCAAAATCAAAAATGCCCAATTGGGAAAAGTGGCGAAATTAAATGCACTATCCTACATTTGCAACGTTTTTGCTAATCCATTTTTTTTATTTTTTTCATCTTATAAACCAAAAAAATTAAAAAATTTTTTAGTTTAGTTTTTTTAGAAAGAAAAGTCTGTTTTGATTTTTTTACTATTTCAAAGCTATCTAGTGAGAATGACAAGATTTTTTTTGTGATTTTAAAATTTATATAGTCTTAAAAAGGGTGTTCAAGTTTTTTTTTGTTTTTAAATAATTTTATTTCTTGTTTTTATGTCAATGTGAAAAGTTGTCGATTTTAAAAAATTGTTGAGAATGCTATATTAGATCATTTTTAATGATAAAATATTGAAAATGGTGCATTATAGTTTTGGTCTTGTTTCTGTTTGCGCGATACTTTTTGGGTATAAAAAGCTCTACTGAAATTGCTTTTAAGTTTACTGGTATACTGGTACATGTTTTCCTATACATGTCGTGTTTTTGGCCAAAAAAATCGCAGTTTTTTTGTACGACAAACGCAATATCTAAACTAACGCTGCACTAATAAAAAACAAGGTAGAAAGGTAAAAGAAAGTAGAAAATTACCACTTTTTCGAGTGTATTATTTGTAACTTATTTCTATAACCATTAAGCAATCTTCCAAATAGAGAGCCACCGAAAAAAAACGGCATTTATGCGAATACTCCACTGAAGATATTTTAAAATTTTTTTTCTGAGCTATTGGGGCAAGGGCTAAGGTTTTTGCAAAGAATAACTAAAATTGAAGAGAAAAGTTTGACTTTGTACCAAAACATTAAGGGTAGTATGTAACTTTATCTGCCTTCTTATCATTGTTTATGAATATTTTGTTGTATTTTTAATATCTGTGATATTTATGCGATTCTTATAAGTGACAAATAAATAAAATAAATCTTCATTTCATCTCATTATTGTGGATAATTTTTAGCCCTTTTTTTATAAAAAACTTAGCAAGGCAAGCGCCATTTTTATCCATGTTTTTATTTTTTGATAGAAAGTGGCCTCAGACCAAAGCAATTATAATATGAGGGAGTGAAATTTATTCTTCGCATGAAAACAAGGTTTTTTTCCACTTTTTTAATAGAAAAAAGAAAGGGTTTTGTATTTGAAGAAAAATATTTTAAAGAACAAATTATATGAGTTGGGTTAAATATAAATACAATTTTGATAAACATTTTGATGGTTTGAATGAAATTTTTGTTAAAACTAATAAAAATTAAAGAAATATTTAAATGATAGTAAATATTTGTATTAAATCAATGATTATTGAGTCATTATTAAAATGAAATTTGAACAAACTAAGTAAGTTAATTTTATAAGACTAAACATTCGACTGGTTTGTTAAAATAGTTAAAGTATATATTTTTTAAAAAAATTTAGACAGTGCTTTAACAAAATTATAATTTATAATATAAAGAATAATTTTATATTGAAATAGAAAATAATAGGTAGTTTATTAAATTATACAAAAATGTTTGAAAAATTTGTAATTATATTTGGTTGTAAGCTGAATATTTTATAATAAAGATTTATAATGAGTAATATAGTTTGTGAAAGTAAAGACACCATGGGAGGTGTAGAAAGCAGGTTAAGGGAACTATTAAATACAAACACCTTAAAAATAACTGATTGGTAATTCTTAAAGAAAACTAAGTGAATAAAATTTAAACACTAAACGGTGTAGAGGCAATTTGTAAAACTGATCCAAAGTAGGTGTAGAAGAAGGTAAGGAATGAAATGAGTTAGCATTAAAAGGTGTAGAAGTGGGTTGTAAAAATAACACCTAAGTGACTGTGTAGAAATAAACTTAAAGTGCAAAAAAGTAGAATTAACACCAGATAGTTTTACTTTTGCAGCAGAATTGTTGCAAAGTGGAATGCTTTAACACAGGAGCAAGTAATAGCTAACTCTTTATCTAAATTCAAAAATACGTTGTATTAATGGTTTATGTAAGAGCCTTACTCTTGGCCTTTAAACCATTTTTTAGCTAAACTATGTTTATATTTCTGCAATGTGAAAGCGACCGTAATCGGTTCGCATTTTGATGTTGTATGATGTTTGATGTTTTGGTTTATCTAGAATAGACACTTTGACTTGACTTGACTTGAAGCAGGTAAGGAATATATTATAATAGAATTTAGGAAGGTAGGGTATCTGACTTAATTTCGGCCAGGCCTTAATTTCAGCCACCAATTTAGGGTGTTAAATAATTGGCTTATTTTTAAAACACAAAAAAACTAGCATACAAGTAACTGGATTCATGTTGAATAAAGTGTTTTTGCAAAAGTTTTTTATTTTTGATATTCTCCATTATCAACATTTTTATATAAAAAGTGATTTTTTTGTGATTTTTTTAATTTTTGCTTTGTGTTTGAACTGCATCAAATTTAGAACTAAGCACAATATAACCTTAAAATATCTTCCATTTAGGGCTCAAAGTTTTTAGTTTTCATGTTTTGATATTTTCTTCAAAATTACTTTGCAAAGCGTTTAACTAACTGCGCATTTCAAGATTATGTTAATTTCGGCCACCTATAAATTTAGGTGAAAGAACTTTCAGTTTTTTACTGTTTTTAAATATTATCGTACTACCGTATTTACAAAGAATTTTTTTTGCTCGTTTTAACCTTTTTGGACGTTTTTTAAGCCAAAAATAAAAATTCAACAAAAAATACAGGTTATTAAAACTTTTTTTAGGTTTTGATATAATTATATAAAGTTTTGCTAATAACTATTAAAGTTTGCAAACGGGAAAAATTAATTTATATGTACCAAGAACAATACCTATAGGCAAATAAAATTTAGCTGACCGCGATATTTACAATATTGAATCGACTATTTAACAACAAAACATTCCAAATTTTTCACTAAAGCGGGTTAATAACAAAGATTAAAAACTGTTTTTAATAATTATTTATCAAATTACTTAATTTGGAACCTAAATGCAAATTTTTTAAAGGCTAAAGTTGATTTGATTTATGTAAGATTCTGCGTTCTTATTTGTTTTTTTTTAAAAAAAAGAACACGTCATTCCCGCACAATTTTAATTGGTCTCCTCATGTCTGCGTTTTAATTTTCAACATCAGCCAGATATAATTTAACCATAAGGATAAATTTGCAACTTTAAAAAATTTTTATTTCATTTTTATTTAAGAATTTTTAAAAGTTCAGTTTGGCAATAGTTATAACCAGTTTTTTCTAGGTGACCGAAGTTAATGGCTCGCGCCTTAATTTCGGGCATTATAAAAAAAACTTTAAACCTCCACCGATCTTTAATTGTAACAGAAATTTTAAAATTTTGCTGTGGAATAACAAAAATAGTTATCGTTTGATTTTTAGACCAAATTTTAGGTCGATTGGAGAAACCAGAAAAAAATTATCCAAAAAAATAAAAAAAGGTGGCCGAATTTAAGTCAGTTACCCTATGTATAAATATTTTATGAATATAATTTCGGTTATAAACTAAGTGATAACCAAAGAATAACATTATTAGCTTTGATTTTTAATCATTTTAAATTATTATTAGGAAGTAAGTTAAGCATCCCTAAAGAATAAAAAGCGTTTTGTTTGGCAAAACTAAAAGTAAAATAAAGAGTTAAAAAAGTTGTAACAAACGGCTTGAGTGGATATACTTTATATAAGTGTAGAAGCAGATAGAATATGTCAACTTTAAATCAGTGAGAAAAAATATGTTATATATTTTTTCTTTTTTCTTTGTTAACTGTGGGTAGGATACAGGGAAAGTTATAATAAAAGTTTTATTTTAATAATTACAATCAAAGAAATAAAATTTTGATATTTTGTTATTGAACAACAGGTTTCAATATTGAGATGTTTGTATTTTAGAGGTACGTTATATTAATATTTTATTTTTAGTAAACTTAGTGTATATATAAAAATTGTAGGTGAATATATTTAATCTGATGATGTATGTTACAAAGTTTTGTAATACAATAGTTAGCAAATATTTTTACAAAAATATTTTAGAGAAATTTAAAGTTATAATATAATTTTGTATTTTAGAAAGTATAATATAAATGGTGGAAATTATTTTTAAAAAATATTTTAAATTATTGTATATTAATTGCAAAAATTATTTAATTTATATACCGCTAATAAATTTTTTAAGGTTAAACTTTTGGATAAATAAGTTTAAAACTTTATTATTAAAAAAATAAATTAATATATAAGCTAACTAACCTAACAACCTACCTAAAACTTCTTTGTTATTTTTCATAGTTTTTATATCGTTAAAGCGTGGTAAAGTATTTTTGGGCAAAAATATGTTTCGATAAGACGTCGATAAAGCGTGATTTTAATGTCACGTTTAGAAACAATTTTACAAACGTCATTATGTTTGCTTAGAAGCATGAAGTCTATAATAAAACACTAGCCTTGAAAAATGCTCCAAGAATAGAGCAGGAAAAAAGGACGATTTTTCCTCGGGCGTATGTTTAGACAGAAAAGATGTGGTCTAGTCTGAGATGGACATTATATGGACTATAGAAAATTCGCATTTTGTTTGGGCAGTTGCTCACTGAATAAAAATTTCTACTATATGATAATGATTTGTTGATACATTGATCTAATCACACAGCACTGTTGCACTTTTTTTAGTCTGATGAAACGCCAATTGAAAAAATCATACTGACAGCAATCTTTGACAAGGAGCGAAATCGCCATTTTTCAATTAGAAGGCTATATTTTTATGTGTAACAAACAACTATAAATTTGAAAAAATGGCGATTTCGCGCTTGTCAAAGATTGCTGTGAGTATAATTTTTTCAATTGACATTTCATCAGACTAAAAAAAATGCGAAAATGCAACAGTCCTGTGTGATTAGATCAATGTATAAACAAATCATCATCATAGTAAAAAATTTTATTCAGTGAACAGCTGCCCAAATCAAATGCGAATATTCTATAGCCCACAAATGTACATCTTTTCTGTCTGTAAAAATAGCCAAATAAACTTTAGTTTTAGCTGCGCAAAAACATATGTTTATAATTATTCCGTTGACAAGATACACTTTTTTAACAGATTAAATATTATAATAAAACACATATTATCTATCAATAAAAAGTAGTTCCTAAGAATTATTGCGCAATTTTCTACGATTTCCAAAGAACCTATGTTTTTTTGATCAATCAGTAACGAGGGAGGGTAACTAGTTTTAAAATATAAGTGTTTGAAAAATAATATATTAATAATAAGGAGAAAAAGAGCATAATGCTAAATTTACCTACGTTCTTTAATTATAGTTTGCGCGGTACCGTGGGGCTAAATCTCCGTGTGGTGCTCCCGCCCCATCGATAATTTATTTATAATAAAAATAAAAAATAATAATAAAAAATAATAATAAAAAATAATAATAAAAAATAATAATAAAAAATAATAATAAAAAGAAGATGAATTTAAATTACAAAATTTATCTACGTTGTTTAATTATAGTTAGTGCGGTGCAGTGGCGCTCAAGACAAAGTTTACCTACGCTCTCTAAATGTAATTGGCGCGATGGCGTGCGCCAATGATTGCAATTATAATTTTTAAACCAAAAAATAATAATAAGAAGAGGATGAATATGAATTACAAAATTTACCCACGTTCTCTAAGTATAGTTGGCGCGGTGCCTTGGGCTTAATTGCAGTGTGGCAAATGAAAACATTTGGCAGTCGCGAAACAAAACTTTCAGGTCAGCTCAGTCAGAAAAAAAGTTTTTTTTTTAAAGCTCCAAGATGAAAAAAAATTTGGGCAATATTTTGCTGCTATTAATTAAAAAGGTAGGGGTCTTTAGAGCCACAAGCAGGGAACTTAGAGCCATCGGAATTTTTTAAGAACTTGGAGCCACGAGCAATGGGAACTTGGAGCCTTTAAGAAAAAATGGTTTGGGGTTAGATTTAGGCTTCGCTTAGGCTTAGGTACACATTTTAGCGATTTTTATTTTGGCTCCAAGTTCCCAACTTACGGCTCCAAGTTCCCCACCTACAGCTCCAAGTTCCCTATTTTTGGCTCCAAGTTCTAGCTCCAAGTTCCCAAGGCTCCATCGACCCTAAATCATTAAAAAATGTTCATGTAAAATTTTTATTTCGGCAGAAACTGATAACTTCTTCCGAAACTTGTTAGAGACTGTAAAATTATTCACACACCACCTTAAATTAATTAACTTTGTGCGCGAAATTAACAGAAACCTTTCTGCTGATTTGCATCGGAAAGAATCCCAAAGGGTTAAAAAAAACAACGAGTAGACAAAATACGTTAAAATCATAAAACAATGTTAGTCACCAAATCAAAGTACTGTTTTTTGTCGCACAAGTTTTTGAGAAATGAGTTCACAATAAAAAGAACATACTAACAATACAAAATAACAAAGGTACACGATTATTTCACTCTTTGAGATTCTTTCCGACGTAAATCCGCCGAAAGGATTCCGAGTCAGTGCTACTCGGTGTAAATTCTGCTCCCGGACGATTGGGAACGCGGAATTTAACACAGTGCAACATACTGACGCGGAATACATTCTGCGGATTGTCAAGAGTTTTTGGACGAAAAAAACTCACAAAGGGTTAAATTAGGTTTATTGCAATTTAATAAAGAAAAAAACATCAGGCGCTCATTGTACCTGAGAATAAAATTTATCTTAAAAAACGGAAAACCAAAACAAACAAAAAAAGATCATAGCATTTTAAAGCTGCTAAATCAATCAAAAAATAACATTTGTTTTAATTGAAATAAAGAACTAAAAAATAAGTATTATTTTGTAAGAAAGTACATAATAAAACAAAAATAAGACAACAATTAGCGCAAAAATTTGTATTTAGATGTGTTTAAAGTATTAAATGGTACCATTTTTATGCGGTCGATTTACACTAAGTGCCACAATTTTTTTATATTTTTGTCTATTTGTACCTGACATAAATAAACAAGAAAACGTTTTAAATAAATAAATTAAAACGAGAATACAGAGTGAAAAGGGAGTAGAACTCAATACTACATAACTTATTTGCTACTACAGTATGCTGATCCAAACATTACGGAATTTTCATACAGTGAGCCGATTCTGTAACATAATGCAACTAGAATAGTATCAAAAATTAGTACCAAGTGCGACATTTTTTCTCCCTGTATATTTAATGTATTATTGTTTAAATATATTTTCTTTATGTTTTTTATTTCGTTCTTGATCTCGGAGAAAGTTTTTTCCCGCGAGGTACTGGACGCGGAGTGTTTCCTAGATATGGACAATTCGAAAAGTTCGGTTGGCAGTTTTCTAGGTCTAAATACATAAAACTCCAAAGTATAGTATTTAAAAAACAAACTAAAAAAATAAATGATCAATTGAGAACTACTATCATAGTTTATTAATTGTTTTTTAATTTTAAAATAGGCTTTTGTTTTGAAATTCACAATTGTATATGGGCAAATTAACATTACAATTCTTGCTTCCAATAAATCTCTTTACATTAAAATACAAGAGTTTTATAAAAAAAGAGTTTCAAAACTTTAAAACACAGAGAAATGACTTTTTTGGGATAATATACACACAGTGTAGCTGTTTTTGAGCGTCGAATCCTTTCCGAGTTGTTAAAACACATACTCGAACAAATTCGAGAGTCAAATCCTCTCCATTTGTAAAGCCTGTATTTTAAATGAGCAAATAAATTTATCGGAATTACTATTTATTGATATAGTTAAGTCTAATTTTTTATTACACCGAGTATATAAAAATAAAAATGCAATTTTATTTTTAGAAAACAATTTTGGAAAACATTAGACATTAATGTCGTTAAAACGATACTAATGAAACGGTCTGATTTTGGCAAATTTATTAAAAAAAACAAACAATTTTTGGGCTATTTGTCACTCGTTCTTTTTGTGATTATTTGATAACGTGGCATGACAAAATATTTTCACATATCATTCAGGGTATATTTTAGACGACCCAACCATTAAAACATTAGTGTACGTTTATAAAAAATTTGCATACCGGCGCATTTCAAACCGCAAGACCGCGGGCAGTTCTTTGCCATAAAAGCAGAGTTCCTGCGGCATTCGTGAATGCTCGCCCAGTAGCAGCATAGTTCGAAACTGTCTTGAGCGATATTAGTAGTAGAATTCATTTTTTCCGTAACTACTAAAAATAACAGTAAAATGTTAATATCCATTCAACAATCAAACAAAAAAATATAGTCTTAGATAAAACATAGTATTCTTTTTGGTTTTAACAGTCTTTTATTTAGTGATTTTTTTCTAGAAATAAAATATTTTGTAATAATGTAAAATTTTTAACTGTCTATAAAGTCTAAAACTTATAGAATCCCTGCGATAAGCTCTTAATTTCGTAAAATTTTGGCCAATAAATATTATTTAAGGTTTTTATTTCTATTGTTTTGTCCAAAATATGCGGTAATTAGCAAACTAAAGCTAAAGTCTTCCAGACTGAAATTAAGGGCGTAACCGCTTTACGCCAGGAAGAAATAAACAATAAATCCATGAGCGAAAAAAATTTTTAAAAAAAGTTTTCAGCGGTTCTGTAACCTATTATTATTTAGTTGCGTCATGTGTTTCTCAGCACGTGATATTTTCTCAAAAAACGAGTGGTTACTTTACCACTCATTTATTTTCACCCTGATAGAATTTATCTTTAAAGATAAAGTCTTTCAGAGGACTATTTCATAAAGATTTCTCTAATTGTAAATTAATAAACGCATTTCATTTCTTTTTATTTTATTAATTAAATAATACGTAAGTAACTGTGAAATTTACGGAATTTACAGACATGTAATTTTTTAAATTCTAAACGCAATTTGATTAATATACTTTTTAATAGGCACCTTGCACTGGAACTCGATTTATACAAGAAGTATGCAATAAACATAGCGAGTCACCATTATGGATAATTACCGTATCTCCTACTTATCTTTTGTAGTATGCAGATCAACCGATCGAAATTTCGCGCGCTTTCGAGGGTTGATCTGCATACTACAAAAGATAAGTAGGAGATACTGTAATTATCTATAATGGTGACTCGCTATGTTTATTGCATACTTCATGTATAAACTGAGTTCCAGTGCAAGGTGCCTATTAAAAATACAAAAGAGAAATATGCTTTTATTAATTTACAGCTGTAAATTAATTACAAGCAATCTTTATGAAATAGGCCCCACGCCCAAATTAAGGGCGTAATCGCTCTCCACCAGGAAGAAATAAACAATAGCGAAAAAAATTAAAAAAAAGTTTTCAGCGGTTATGTAACCAATTATTATTTAGTTGCATCATGTGTTTCTCTGCACGTGATATTTTCTCAAAGAACGAGTGGTTAGGGCCCGTTCACACTCTTTCCCAATTCCCAGATCCCAGAAACAGCAAAAACAAGTGTTCACACCTGTTTCCCAGATCCCAAATCCCAGTTCCCAGTTCCCAGAAAGACTTGGAGCGGCGCTCCAACTTCTGGGAAAAAATTAAGGGAAAGCAGGAGGCGTCTTCGCGTATATATCACACGCGATCAGTGCACACATATAGATTTTTTACCTAATAATGTTGGTAATTATGTTAATTAATGACACACATCAGTTGCACAATATTGATTTTTTAAAAAGTTTTTGTGTGCAATTATTACAAAAGCGCTCCGCTTCTTTTTTGTTGCGTTTCTTTAGGCGGGTGTACGAATATGGAACGAAAATTGTTGTTTTTTTTAACCAAAACAATGGTAATACGATATTTTTAAACAAAGTTAAAAGTTTAAGTTTTAAGAAAAACTAATCTATATTATCAAAATGTTTTTTAAAATATTAATTTATTTATAAAAGTAATAAATTTTTACGTTTTATTAAACTAGGCTTGATTTTAAGCTTTTTTTTTGATAATTCAATTTAGCACCTTAAAATTATTTTTAAAATATTCTTTATTTGTGTTTTTAACGATTATTTTGTATTTGTACATACGATTCTACAACGCTTTGTACGTACGATTTTGAATTACAACGCTTCGCTTTTGTTTTGTTCTGTTGCTTAAAGCGGGCACGAAAATGATACAAAAATCTTTGTTTTTTTACCCAAATTTTTTTAAAAATTTAAAAATTTAACAGTTTTTTTATAGTGTAAAAAATTAATTTATATCATCAAACCGATTGTGAAATATTAATTTATTCACAAAAGTAATAAAAATTTTATGTTTTATTACACTAAACTTTTTTTACAATTTTGTTTTGATTATTCAATTTAGAACATTTAAAATTTGTTTTAAATATTTTTCGTGTTTTAAACGAATATTTTATGTTGTATGCTCGATCTTACGCGCGTTATTTAACTAAAACAACCCTCGCGCGCGCGAGTTTTTATCCCGGCAAACAAACAAGTGTGAACAGGCCGTTTCTGGGATCTGGGAACTGGGATCTGGGAATGGGAACTGGTATCTGGGAATTCGGATTTGGGATCTGGGAATGGGGAACTGG
>JASAMX010016908.1:0-14483 GCA_030248175.1 Microlaimidae sp. YZB2_3
TTCACTTAAATAGTTGTTTAGCTTGTATCTTAATAAATTAATTCTAAAAAAGATTAAACATAAAAAACCTGTAGAAATTCACCAAAACTTCTTAATTCATTTTTCTTCTTGAAATAACCAAAATCTATCCGTAAAATTATAAAAATTAATATTTGTTGAGAAAAATCTTCGCCACCTTGTTACGTAGCTTAATTGAAAAAGTTCAACGCATAAAGATAAAGAAAAAATTGGGTAAAATATTACGGTTTTTGTTAGAATAAACTTGCATACTTATTCACTTACTTAATAAATATATTGAACGATGTTTAAAAACGAAAAAAAGAGAATTCTTATTTTATTTTGTACTCAAATTGTTTTGTAAATATAAATAAAATTTTTAGACTTTTTCTAAAAAAGCCTGCAAAAACTAGCCTGCCTAGCAAAATAATTTAAATACAAACTGGGGACTTTTGCACACAATTTCTGCACACAAGTAATTGCTGCCATCTTTGTTTGACAGAAGTTAACGGTTTTCAGTTTTTTTTACTTAGTTAAATGTAATTATAATTGCATTAAAAAACTTTTTTTTTCTTATTTAGAGTAAATAATTACGCAAACTTGTTATATTTAGAACAAAACCAGAGTAAGCATCGCATGATTAACTGATCAACTTTAGAACAAAGAAATAATTCTACATTACATGATTTTTAAACCAGTTAACATACAAGTTCATATATAGTTTTAATTACCTGTCAGTTTGGCAAAGTATTTAGCAGCCAAAAAATGGGCCATAAAATTGTATTTCTGGTATTTTGGTAAAATAATTCATAAGTTTGGTTGAATTAGAGTAAGAGACAACTATAATCACAGTTGCTATATTTCCAGTTTCGTTTTTTTGGAAAAAAGTTCATTAGCAGAAAATACTACAAAAGGCCCTCCAGGTTATGATCAACCATGCGAAATAAAAAAAATCACGCGTATTTAACACGTCATTAGAAAATTTCAGCTTAATAAGTAAAATATTACAGCTGATAATTTGGTTTTTATCACCAGTGCATGAAATTTTGTGCAGATATTATAGTCTACACAAAAATAATGCGGACTGGCGACAAAATTCGAAATTTGAAATGTTATATATCCATAACGGAAGTTAGAATATGTGCGGGACATATATGGGAGCATAGCTTAGATTCTTGGCTATCTTTTGAAAAGGTTAGGAAAAAATGTTTTTCAATGACGTCATCACTACAGCCAATGCGGTGAAAAAAACCTGGTCCAAAAAAAACAAAACTTTTTTATTAGTACAAGATAAGAAACGCCGCTTGGTATGCTGTTAAACATACTTTTCTGAGTTTTTTCCGAAAGTTTGAGCGAAATCGGCTCGCTCAAATTTTTTTATAATGTATTGAATGCGCGCGGTTTTCGCTATTTTTCGCGATTTTTTGCCAAGCTAATACACCGCCGAATTATATATTTTGTTTTGCTTCCTGCTTAAAGTGTGTACGATATTGATCAAATTGTTATCTATTAAATGTTCGCCAATTTTTATCCTTACTTTTGACCTAAAAATTTTTTTGGTGGTTGACCCCCAGGGGGCTAGGAGGGCCAAACACAAATGCCGAAATTTTTTTTCAAAATTTTTTTTTAAAACTATCAAAAATGTAAAATTTATCACATATGATGAATTTTGATATATCGTTTGTATAAAAAACCTAATATTAACCTTACAATAAGCTGTCAAAAATGACGAATTTGAATTTTGGAAAGATTCCAACCAAGCCCGTCTGCTGGCAGCAGCAAACCTTTCAATTAAAAAGTTTTACAAGAATAATAAACTTTAAAAGATTAGTTTTAAATTTTTTTAATTTATTTTGATTTAAAAAAAATAGAAAATGGCCCAAATAACTTTATAAAAACGCAGCATAAATTTTCGTTAAAATTCCGAAATACCTCCTTACGACATGCAAATTTTTGTTATTACGTCATAATTGATGATTTTTATTCGCTCTTCCACAATTAAATGACGCAATTCAGACCATCGTGGATTCAAACGTTTTACAGGAAAAATAGCATTACCTTAAAAATTTACATTGGGATATTCTATATATATGGATATATAACATTTCAAAGCTTGAGTTTTGTCACCAATCCCCGTCATTTTTGTATGGACTATAGTTTTACTTAAAAATTTTAAACTCATTTAGGATGGTCTCATTTGCAAATATTTAATCCAATTGAAAAAGCAAAAGACAGACAATTTATCTATAAAAAATCTCCGGTATTTTTTTTAATTCTAATTAATTTTTGTAATTTATTGTTGAAAGTTGTTTAAGCTATTGTTCTTATGGAATTAAAAATACTATTCGTGTAGTTTTTAACATAATACTTTATGAAGGATAAATTTTGCTTGGAGATATTTTATAAATCACACGTTTACTTTTAACGTTTTTTAATTATAGTTTTGTTATTTAGCTAATAATTTTTTATAGTCGTTTTTTATAATAGTGAACTCAGTTTAAAATTGCAATTTAAGTTTAAGGTTGGTTTTAAATTTAATAAGTTTAAAATTAAATTTAATAAAGTAAACACAAAAATGTTTTGTCCTCTCTCAGCTCATTTGGTAGTTGGCTATTACCAAATTATTTGGTAACTTCATGTTACCAAATATTTAGTAACGGTTTACCAAATAATTAGTAGTGTGTACCAAGTAAAAGGTAAAGTGTGAAAAATTTACCAGATCATTAGTAGACTTTGGTGTACCAAATAATTCGTTAAAGTTACGAAAATTTTGTAGTTACTACCAAAAAAATAATTATTTGATATTACTGATTTTAACGCGTCGGTTTACTATACTAACTGTTCACGGAACAAAGTCTCATTTTTGAGAGAAAATTTTTAAGCTACCTTCTATACTACAAAATATAAATTGCAAAAACAAACCCAAATGTTTCGGTCAAACGTAAAAAACTTAAATTTTCCAAGAAAAGGACATGGAAGATGGAAAACATATTTAACTCAAATAGATTGATAGTTGACGCTTTGCTTACAATCGTCTGCTACCCATTCTGCAATGATGCTATTTTGTTTTGTACTAAATTGCTGAAGAATTAGTGTAAAATTTATTTTTGGACAACTAAAACTGGTAAGACAGATATAAAATTTGTGTTATATAAAATCAACGAGTTCTGGATGCAATTTTTTGCAAACTAAAAATATTTAAGATATGTTTTAAAATATAAGTATTTAAAAATAAAATCATGTTGTTGTTACGTCTGTCTTTGATTAATTTATTCGATGTAAATTTCTTAAATGTCAAAAATTATTTTTGTCAAAAAATATTTCTATTTATTACGATTTTTCTGGAGCTCTGGAGCATGATATTGAAGAATGGAAACACCATTATGGTTGAATATTATATCTGGATGACCTTGTAAATTAGTATAAAGACATGAAAGGACCAATTAAAATTATGCGGTTATGACGTTTTAAAAAAAAAATCAAAAACACATGATTTTTTGAATTCCACTTTTTCACAAAATATACAGAAAAAAAGGGTTTTGATCTTTAATATTAAACCGCTTTTGTTAAAATTTTTGAATGGTTTTGTTGTTAAATAGTCGATTCAAACTGCAATTATCGAGGTCAGCTAGATTTTATTTGCCTATAGACAAAATAATCTATACTTTGTGGCAAACCGCCGAAATTTAAACTACAATCGTAGTAGCTTGCGTTTTTTTAAATATAAAAAAAATTAATGCACCTTAAAAATAACCTAAAGTTATTATGAAATGTTTAATTAAACGTCTTGAATATTTGTCTTTGATTTTGATAATTTTTTGTGAAAACCTTACCCCTGCCTCTAATAGCCCATAAAAATTTTTTCAACAAATATCTCAAGTGGTTCAGGAGTTATAACCCCCAAAAATGGCTTTTTTCGACAATTCTGTACGTACAAAATTGCTCAATGTGTAGAACTATTTAAATTACAAATTATGCATACAAAGAAACCGGGTATTTTTTTACTTTAATTTGATATCTTGATTGTGAATTTGGCGCAGTATTTCTCAAAATATTGCGTTTATCCTACAAAAAACCCTCGATTGTTTTCGCTAAAAATACAAAGTGACGGCAAAAATGTTAGACAAATTTCATAAAAACGCTGGCAGCATTATTTAGTTTTTATAGCGAAAAAATCAAGGGTTTTTTGTACAAGAAACGCAATATCTCGACAAATACTGCATCAATTTTATCAATCAAGCTATCAAATTAAAATAGAAAATAACCGCTTTCTTAGAGTACATAATTTGTAACTTAAATTCTTATACCTATTTAGCAATTTTTTATGTACAGAATTGACAAAAAGCGCCATTTTTTTTGGGGGGGGGATCATAACTCCTGAACCACTTGACATATTTTCTTGATTAATTTTTTGTGGGTTATTGGGGGCAGGGGTAAGGTTTTCACGAAAAAAATATTAAAATCGAAAACAAAAGTTTGACTCCACACTGGACATTTAAGACTTCGAGAAGATTTAGATGGAATAAACAGCTGTTCAAAAGACTGGCAATTTCAATTATCAGATATTAAATTTGAAGTTCTTCTTTTTTAAAATAATAGCATATAGTTAATTTATAAATATAAGCTTGGCAATAATGTATTTGCAACTACAGAATTGTGCGTGACCTAGGTATTTACATATCTTATGATATGAAATTCTCTAAACACTGTAAAATCACAGCAAAAAAAGCAATGAGAGTTACTTCACTCATTTTTTGGACATTCAACTCAAACTTTAGAAATAATCTTCTCATAGCATACAAGTCCTTGTTGGACCAATTTTGAAGTACGCTAGTGCAGTTTGGAACTCTTATTTACAAAAACATATACACATTTTGGAAAAATGCAACACACTTTTACTAGGAGGTTGTTTTATAAATTCAATTTGTTACCTGTTGGTTATGAACAAAGGCTGGATTACATAGGTTTAGAAAGATTAAAAGACCGAAGAGTCAAAACTGATTTATATGACTGCTTTAAAATTATACATAGCTTAAACAATTTGCAAAGCCAATGATTTTTTTAAGTTCTTTGAGTGCATAATTTGTTACTTAAATAGTTCTACACACTAAACAATCTTTCACGTTTAGTTTTTATAGCAAAAAAATCAAGGGTTTTTGTGTACAAGAAACGCAATATCTTGACAAATACTCCATCAATTTTAACAATCAAGCTATCAAATTAAAGTAGAAAACAGCTGCTTTCTTTTAGCTAATTTGTAACTTAAATTTTTATACCTATTTAGCAATTTTTTACGTACAGAATTGACAAAAAGCGCCATTTTTTTTGGGGGGGTCATAACTCTTGAACAACTTGACATATTTTGTTGATTAATTTTTTGTGGGTTATTGGGGCCAGGGGTAAGTTTTTCACAAAAAAATATCAAAATCGAAGACAAAAGTTTGACTCCGCACTGCGCATTTAAGACTTCAAAAAAATTTAGATAGAATATACAGCTGGTCAAAAGACTGGCAATTGCAATTATCAGATCATAAATTTGAAATTCTTCTTAGTTGAAATCATAGCAAAGAGTTAATTTGTAAATATAAGCTTGGTAATAATGTACTTGCAACTACAGAATTGTGCGTGACCTAGGTGTTTATATATCTCATGATATGGAATTCTCTAAACACTGTAAAATCACAGCAAAAAAGCAATAAGAGTAACATTACTCCTTTTTTTGACATTTAAATCAAACTTTAGAAATAATCTTCTCATAGCGTATAAGTCCTTGTAAGACCAATTCTGAAGTACGCTAGTGCAGTTTGGAACCCTTATTTACAAAAAGATATAAACATTTTGGAAAAAGTGCAACAAACTTTTACTAGGAGATTGTTTTATAAATTCAAGTTGTTTCCTATTGGTTATGAACAAAGGCTGGATTACATAGGTTTAGAAAGATTAAAGGACCAAAGAGGCAAAACTGATTTATATGAGTACTTTGAAATTATACATAGCTTAAACAATTAGCAAGCCAATGATTTTTTTAAGTTTTTTGAGTGTATAATTTGTAAGTTAAATAGCTCTACACATTGAGCAATCTTTTACGTTTAGTTTTTATAGGGAAAAAATCAAGGGTTTTTTGTACAAGAAACGCAATATCTCGACAAATACTTTATCAATTTTAACAATCAAGCTATCAAATCAAAGTAGGAAATAGCCGCTTTCTTTGAGTGCATAATTTTTAACTTAAATTTTTTTACCTATTTAACAATTTTTCACGTACGGAATTGACAAAAAGTGCCAATTTTTTTGGGGGGATCATAACTCCTGAACCACTTGACATATTTTGTTGATTAATTTTTTGTGGGTTACTGGGGACAGTGGTAAGGTTTTCACGAAAAAAATATCAAAATTGATAACAAAAGTTTGACTCCGCACCGCACATTTAAGACTTCAAGAATATTTAGATAGAATATACAGCTGGTCAAAAGACTGGCAATTGCAATTATCAGATTATAAATTTGAAGTTCTTCTTATTTGAAATCATAGCAAAGACTTAATTTGTAAATATAAGCTTGGTAATAATGTACTTGCAACTACAGAATTGTGCGTGACCTAGGTGTTTATATATTTCATGATGAAAAATTCTCTAAACACTGTAAAATCACAGCAAAAAAGCAATGAGAGTAACATCACTCATTTTTCGGACATTCAACTAAAACTTTAGAAATAATCTCTCATAGCGTATAAGTCCTTTTTCGACCAATTCTGAAGTACGCTAATGCAGTTTGAAACCCTTATTTACAAAAAGATATAAACATTTTGGAAAAAGTGGAACAAATTTTTACTAGGAGTTTGTCTTATAAATTTAAGTTGTTACCTGTTGGTTATGAACAAAAGCTGGATTACATAGGTTTAGAAAGATTAAAGGACGGAAGTGACAAAACTGATTTACAGTCCCGGGCAGAAATAAAGGTAGTTTTCAGACGCGTTGGGCATAAGCGTATGGGCGCATAAGCGTTATGGCGATGAGGTTCATAAGAAAAGGAAAAAAAAATATTTGTAAGTTGACTATAGAGGTGTTTTGGCTGGCTCATTTGTTTATATAAGACATATTTATTATTTTTTTTAAATTCTAACAAAAATTTGTAAACGTTAAACACTTTGTGTTTAGAGCTTTTTTTATGCTTTACAAGCAATGTTTTGAATTCTTTGTGTAGGGAAAACAGCAAGAGCCTTAGAATGCATATGCGCGCGGCCGCGCGCATATGCGTTTAGAGGAGGCGGCCGGCTATAGCCAAAATACAAAGTTCTTATTTGCACTGCTTCCCTTCATGCTGTAATCTATTATACTTATTCGCGCCGAGACGCGCATAACGGCTTTGCCTTCATTTGAAAAATGACCTTTATTTCTGCCGGGACTGTATATGAGTGCTCTAAAATTATACATAGCTTAAACAATTAGCAAGCCAATGATTTTTTTAAGTTTAACCTGCAGCCCACCCGTGGTCATTCCTTCAAATTAGATTCAAATTAATGCAATGAAATTTTCTTTTGCAAATAGGGGAATTTTACCTTGGAACAATCTACTCCCGACTCAAGTAACTGTCGATTCTTTGGATGCATTCAGGAAAAATTTTAAAATAGACTCAGATAAGTGCTCTTTTTGAGCCTTTAAAGTCATTCCAGATAACTATGTTGATATTTGTTAGAATTATAGTTTATGTTGGCGGAGAATAAGTTGGAAATTTGATGTTTTTGTCATTGTTAAAAAAAGAAGAAAAATGAAATGTTAATACAGTAGAAATAAACTATGCATAGACTATGCATAGCAAAATATTAGTTCTGTTATCTTATCATGATATATAACTAACTTTAATTTTAGTTTTATGGGCATATTTCTTAACACAATAATCTAAAACAACAGAAAATAAACTCGAAATACCTTTAACATCAAAATTATCACCAAGTATTTAGTTCTTTTAGCATTTGTTGAAGCGCTAGACGTCGACGATTTAGCCCCACGCCAGCGCTTAAACTATAGTTAAAAATAATGGATAATTTTTTAATTCATATTTATCTTCTTCCTATTATTATTGTTTTTTTTTATTTAAAACAAACAATCGCAACCATATCATCAATTTAGCCCCACAGCACCGCACCAACTAGAATTGAAAAATGTGGATACGTTTTTTTAATTTATGTTCATTTTCTTCTTTTCATTATTATGATTTTTATTTTGAAAAATTAAATTGCTATCATTGGCGGTGCGGGAGCGCTACACGCCAATGATTTAGCCCCAGAGCACCGCGTCAACTATAATTTTAGAAGTGGATAAATTTTGAAATACAAATTCATCTTCTTCCTATTTTTATATTTTTTCAAACAAATAATCGCAATCATCACGCACCAATTTAGCCCCACAGCACCAAACCAACTATAATTAAAGTACGTGGATAAGTTTTGTAATTCATATTTATTCTTTCTTCTCATTATTATTAATTTTATCTCAAAATATAATGTTGCAATCATTGGTGGCGCGAGAGCGTCACACGGCGATTCGGTCCCACGCCAAAGTGCCAACTATTATTAAACAACGTGGGTAATTTTTGCAATTTATGTTCATCTTCTTTTTAGTATTTTTATATTTAAATTCTAATTAAATTATTTGTGGTACGGAAGTGCTAAACGGTGATTTAGCCCTATAGGGCCGCTCCAATTATAATTGGAGAACTTGTTTAAAATTTGTAATTCAAGTTTTTTTTCCTCCTATTTAAGTATTGCTAATATATATTTTTCAAACGCTTGTATTTTAAAAACGATATCCTATATCTTTATCGTTACTGATTGATCAGAAATAAACAAGGGTTTTTTTGGAAACGCTATGAAATCGCGCAATAATTTTGTATAAGCCACTTTTTTGAATGTCTAAATTTAATATTTTAATTGTTTAAAACAAAATTTTAAAACATTAATAATCAAGCACTATTAGATGTTTTTTGCGCAGCTAAAACTATTGCTCAGCTAAAACTATTGCGCAGCTAAAACTCTATTTTTTTACATTTAATTTAAAAATTAAAGTTATTAAGAATAAATCAAGAATTAAGAATGTTAGCAAAGTTTTTAGCATTATAATGCTGGTAATGCAAACGAAAATAGGTCTTCTATTAATAATAAGCTATTAAAAATGTATGTCTCGAAAACAGAATGATAATAAACATAATGCTTGTGCGCAGTCAAAAGTATTGTTTAGGTTAGTTTATATGGGTATTTTTTTAATTCGATTTGATTTAACAATAGAGCAGGAAAAAGGGATGATTTCCCCCCTGCGTATGTTTAGACAGAAAATATGTGGACTAGTCTGAGATGGACAATATGTAGACCATAGAAATTTTGCATTAGGTTTGGCCAGCCGCCAAAAACTTTTTATCATATCATAAAGATTTGTTTATATGTTAAACGAGTAACGCAAGACGGTCGGTGGATTAAATACGTGTTTATTTTCTTCAAAAAAAAAGGTGCAATTTTAAGATTTTTATTGCAATTCTACTCAATTTTTTGGATATTTATTAACTCAGTAAGCTGTTTTAATATCGGACTCTATTTAATATTGATTTTCGTGCTGTTTTTTGTGCTTAATACCTCAAAAAGCTTACTGCCGAAACTCTTTAAATACGGCAATACAGGGCGCAGACATACCACTATTTGAACTTTGTTGACATTTTGCTTGGAATTTTCTTTTCGTCTCGTCTCCAAGTTAATTACAGCCAGAAGCCCTTTCGAATCCTCACTCTTACGTTTTCGTATGACGCCATGGCGTCTGAGAGTGCGGGACCAAAGGAGTCATCATCAGTCGTGGAAGAAGAATCTACCAATTGCGAACTTTGCGTTTCATGTGGAAAAACAGCTGGTGAAATCTTTGCGAGCCACGTCAAATGTTATAACTGCGAAGACTTATATCATTTTCGTTGCTTTGGACTGCAGAATTTTAAGTAAAACCCGTCCACGAAACAGCTCCTTGAGCTACCAATAATGCATTCCGATTTTATTGCCCAAAGGCGGAATGTTCCGGGCCGTTTGAAGTTAAAGATCTCCCCAAAAAATTTCAAGCCTTTCAGAAATGCCGATTTCTTTTGAAGATATATCGGGGGAAATATACAAAAACGGACTTGCAATAAGTCAACTTAAAATGAAATTATCCACCGATATCCCCACGATTATGACAAAGCTGAACACTCTAGCGGATTCCGTTAAATCAGCTTTTACTTACACCAATCAGCAAAAGACCTATGCAGCGGCCGCTAAGCAAGGACTCCCGCCTTCCGATGCGCCCGTGTATTACCACCTGAAAGAGATTCTTTCTGAACGAGAAATGAAGACGCAAGTCGTTTTGTCGAACTTTCCTGAATCTGAAAAAGAAAAACCATCCAAACTTTTCGTTAAATTAAAGATCTTTTTCAACGATTTTGGACTGACAGAGTTATGGAACGATGTCGCTGGAGCCGAACGTCTCGGCAAGCAGAGAGCCCCAATTTTCAACCGCCTGGTAAAGATCACCATGCGAAATCATGATGGGCAGGGCGCTCTGCGTGCTAAAAATCTTCTACGTCTCTGGGAGGAGAAAAAAGAAGATCTGGAATGCGACATTGGAAAAATGAATAAGCGTGTCTCAAATCCATTTCAGGAACGCAAAAAATCGGAGGAACTTTTTGAGCTTCGTAAAAAAGTTTACTCAATGAACAACGATCTTAAACAAAAAGGAATTTCGAACACTAGTTTTTCTCTCAGGGAGGAAAAAGGAAAATACGTTATTGTAAAGTTTGTGTATAATGAGGCTTCTAATAAGTAGTGTAGAGCTGAAAACTTAAACGCGCCTTTAAACCAATAGTGGGAAGGGGCAAAACTAGTACTTCAAACGAGTATTTAAAATGTAACTACGCAAACGCTAGAAGTTTACTTAGCTCAAATAATCAAAATCAGCTTAATTATTTGTTAAATTCTAAAATATATGATTTCTTAAATTTTACCAAAACCTGGTTTAATCCTGAAATCAAAAACGGTATTATAAATTCAAACTCTCAATATAACGTTTATTGACATGACCGGTTGCACCAATTAGGAGGTGGTGTTGCAATTTTGGGAACGGGACACGAGGGTACTGGACAGGAGGGTACTGGACACGAGGGTACTTTACACGAGGGTACTGGACACGAAGGTACTGGGCTTAAAAAACTTGCGTTCACAAACCTCGCAGCAAAATCGATTCATTATGCAAGGGGGACACAAGGGTGCTGGACACGAGGGTATTGACGAGCAAAAAACATAACCTTTCCGCACAAAACGGAATAATCTTATTGCATAACAATAGTTTATTATATTTAAATATCATTTAGTTGTTTGACTGACTTATAAAAGAGGATTATAAAAATAAAATTATTGAGAAGACATAAAACAAAAATAATAATTTCATAACATTAAAACATTTTCGTGTAATTTGTATACATTTTCGTGAATTTTTTTATATAATAACTAGCTTTAAAAATCTTGAGAATTTATGAGACGACTTGAAAGATAATAAGCATTAAGGTTGCTGTTATGCTTTGATTGTGCTTTTAAAACATTTTTGTGGTTATTTTTCGTGGTGTTGAAAAAAAATGAATTCTTAAAAATGCCTTAATGGAAAAAATAACTGCAGAAATAATTGCAAATAAAACATTTTAGTAAAATATTTTCCGAAAAACATTTGCTTGCCTTTTTTAACAGTAAATTATTCGGTATTTTTAAAAAGCACACTATTATTGAAATATTATGATAAAGTTTAGCTTAATTTTTGGGTTTTGCTTAGGCTTAGGAAAATAAAATTTACCGTGCAATGGGTTTTGAAGACTTGCAAAGATCCGGTGTTGGATTATTTAACTCACAATTTTATACTTAGATTTAAATGTATAAAATATCATACATGAAAAATCTAACAATTGTATGTTTTTGGGTTTTAAAAGGACATTTTGTTTGCCTTGTTTTAAATGATTAACATGTGTTCAAGTAAATTCCTAAAGCTAGAGTGGACTAAAAAAGGCAAGAAGTTATTTTTTTTACATTTCTACTGCTAAAATCTTCTTTGCAGGAGTTATTATTTTTAGAGATTTTATCAAAAAAAACTCATTTATTTTAAATAGTTTAAATATAAAAAGGACAACAAAAAACTGAAACTCGCTTCGTATTTTCGTACGAGTATATGATTAAAAAAAAAACGCAGTAATTAAATAACTTCTTGGCGTTCTCATTCCACTCATGGTTGTTTAATAATAAATCTTTAGTTTTTTCAAGGGCAGGGTTTCGAAGCTTCAGAGATAGCTTTAAACATTATCATTGTTTTTATTAAAAACCCATGGTATAAATTGTGTGTAAAATAACCTTTAAAAATTTCATGTTTTAGTATGATGTTTTTTTAAACAATTTACGTAGTTTTTTGATTATTAAATTGCATTATATTTAAGCAAGAAAAATGTTATTTATAATTAAAAACGAAACGATTAAAACTTATGTAACGTTTAATTGTCTTCACGTTCTGAACGATTAAAATTTAGTTCGGCTCATTCAGTTTAAAAAATTTACATATTTGTGGCAAACGTATTTTTTTCTTAGCTCAGTACCCTCGTGTCCGGTACCCTCGTGTCCAGTACCCTCGTGTCCAGTACCCTTGTGTCCAGTACCCTCGAATCAACAGAGCTTCAACACACCTCCCTATCTCTCCCCCCCTTATGCGAATTCAATGCAAAAAAGACTGAACTAGCACAAAACATCAAAATTTTATTTAGCTTCAAAACATATTATTAATTTTAAATTAACAAAATACAAAAATACATTATAATAATAATCAATTTACTTTTTTTCAGAACCTTTAACAAAAGCAAATATAAAAAACACATTCTCAAAAAACAATAAATTAGCAAAAAACTATTAGATGAAAAAAAAACAAATAAAATATCAATACAAACACAGAACCACAGAGAAAAGAAAACCTAACCTCGCTATAAAGCCCGAGAACAAAAAAAAAAAAGACAAACCACAAAAAAAAAACAAAAAAAAAAAAATAAAAAAAATAAAAAAAAACAAAAAAAAACAAAAAAAAAAAAAAAAAAAAAAAAAAAAAAAAAAAAAAAAAAAAAAAAAAAAAAAAAAAAAAAAAAAAAAAAAAAATAAAAAAAAAAAAAAAAATATTTTTAAAAATAAAAAATCACAGTTACGTATTTTATTACGTTATCTTTCTCATCTGCCTTTAAAAGTTGGCGGGGAAATTCAAACAAGTAAGAAGCGCTGAATCAACGATTTTAAAGATTTACCGCGACTTTTTAGCGCAAAGAATTTGATGTTGACAAAAGAGAATTGACTATTTTTTTGTATAATTTGAAAAGAAAATAAAAGTTAAAATTAAGCAATAAGAATGCCAAATAAAAAATCGGAAAGCGCGCATAGAAACTCTTGTAATGTTTTAATTTTTTTTAATTTTAACTTAGGAATTTCACATTTTGATACGTCTTATAAAGATTTTTTAGCTAAAAAACCTATAATCCTTTGATAAATTGAAGGTTTATCATTCTTAACGTTCTAAAACCCAATCCATATCATTAACACCCGTATTATAGTGTTGTGACTTTAAAGACACCATCTATTTTCTGTACGATTCGTTATTTTTTGTATTTTGTTGCATTTATGTCATGAAAATGTTGTGATTTTTTGACATGAATTATGTAACAACTTGTTTCTGGTGAAAAAATTCGGGTTTCAGTAAAATAATTTTCGATGTTTTTATATCGGCACATTTCCAACGCATTAGAAAAAATTGAAAGCTGAGAACACAAAGTCCGTTTTCCCAATCAGACAATGACTGCACATTTAAACGCAACAAAATGGTTAAGGTGTGAATGTGACAGGTAAATTGTATCTGCAGAGTAAAAAAATCAAGTCATACATTAAGTGTATAAATATATTACTTTATTAAAAATTAAAACAGCAATGAAAATAATAAATTCTAATATTTGGTGGCCCTTAAGAGGGCCGTTTGGGGTGCTTCAATTCAGGAAGCTACTGTAGCTTGAGGGGGCAAGCGGACCACAAGGCTTCAGGTGGGAAGCGGACCATTTACTCTTTCTTTCCGGTCTTCTTGGGGAGAAGCACGGCCTGGATGTTGGGCAGGACACCTCCCTGGGCGATGGTGACTCCGGACAGGAGTTTGTTCAACTCTTCGTCGTTGCGGACAGCCAACTGGAGATGCCGGGGGTTGATTCTGCTCTTCTTGTTGTCACGAGCGGCGTTTCCTGCCAACTCGAGGACCTCAGCAGCCAGGTACTCCATGACGGCGGCCAGGTACACGGGGGCTCCGGCACCCACACGGCGGGCGTAGTTGCCTCTGCGGAGATGACGGTGGATTCTGCCCACGGGGAACTGGAGAGACTGGGCACGGCTGCTGCGGCTCTTGGCTTTGCCCTTGGCTTTTCCTCCTT
>JASAMX010016910.1:0-11304 GCA_030248175.1 Microlaimidae sp. YZB2_3
CCATGGCTCTAAAGTCCCTCCAATACGGCTCTAAAGTCCCACACTGCGGCTCTAAAGACCCTCGGCTCTAAAGTCTCCTCGCTCCGGCTCTAAAGTCCCGGCTTTTAACGTAAGTCTCTACATTTGCGCCGGTAGTTAAGACACAGAGTTTATTATCGAGCAGCGTATATTTTGTACCCTTCCGTATTTGCTTTTCAGATTTAAAAATCAAAAATCCATAAAAATCATTAAATTATCAAAGGTTTTTATGAGTAATAATGATATGATAATAATTTACATATGATAATTATCAGAAGCTCTTATGAAAGTGATAAATTACATACCGGGATTAGGACAGGTAATATTATTCAACCATGGTTTGTTCAGAGCACACGTTTCCACGTACCCAGGCCAAAAGGCCGTTCCGTGCTTAATTATCACAGGTTCGCTGTGTTCTTTTTCTGGCTCCATTTTAAAAAAAATATTCCCTAAATTAAAATATTTCAATGAGCAAAACGTTTTATTCCAGTCGAACTACGTTATTTGTTGTTTTTTTTTCGTGTTAAAAAGGGTTTTTCAACAGTAAATAAAAGACTTGAAGATTATTAGCCTTACTCTTAAATGAGTGGAATATACAATTTTGATTTTGAAAGACTTGTTTTACTGCAATTATTGAAAAATAATTATTTACGCGGTTTGGTTTTCCAACAGAAAAAAGTTTAATTTGATTTCTATTTTTGTAGATAAAATGGTAGGTGTTTAATGTTTCTTTAATTTTAAACAAATTTTCTCATGGATTTTAAAATATGTTGCGATTTGTGTGATCTAAAATATTTTTTAAAAAAACTCGAGTTCTTGTTCGATTTGAAGTCCAATTGAAATGTTAAAAGTTACGTACACTAAATTAAACCAATTTAGTGTATTGCAAATTTAACATGAAATTGAATTTAACCAAAGAAATTATAAAACTTTTAATTTTCAAAAGGTCATAAGTAACTAACATGTCTTTGACCACATTTAAAATTAATATTGAATTTTGGAAAGCTTCTGTTTAATATTTTAAGTATGGGTTGCGCTAATTTAAATCGCTTAATTAGCGGATCATACAATTAAATTCTATTTTTAGAAGAAATTTTTTGAAAATATTATTTTAAAAAAGCTACAAAAGAGCAAATGTTGTGTGACAAAATACGTTTATGTCAATAAAAAAATATAACAAGATTAGGGTGAAATTGTTATAAAAATTTATCAAACAATATAATCATAATTACAGAATTCGTTCCATTTGCATTATTTTTTAAGTATATAACACTATTGTTTGGTTTTAATAGCCATAATTAAAAAAATATAAAAAAACTTAGCTAAAATAAAAATGTTAAACGTAAAAATAATTTTTTTTGGAACACAATATTGACTAAGAAATTTAAAGAATCTAAAAAAAATAAATAAAACTACAATTTTAAAAACTTACGCCCAAAGTTTTCTGTTATTATAAAAGTAGCTTCTTCATGATATTTGATACAGTTTAAAAATAAATGGACGTTTGTTTTAATATTTGCTTTTTAATGCCAGTAAGTGAGTTAATGTTTGATTTTGAATTACTTTCTGGTGCTACAACTAAAATAGAACAAGTCCGACATAGTGTATATCTAACAAACGTATACTTAAAAATTAATTCGTTGGAGGTGTGTTCAGTCAGAAAGAGCTTTTAAAATATCAAATTGCATTTTATTTTTATAACACTCTAATAAGTATCTTCATTTTTTGTTGATCTAAAGCCAATCGAAAATTTCATTTAAGAACTAAAAGATGAAGGAGTGTGAACTTGAAGCTGAAATTTTAAGCTTTAAGTTCAAATTAAAGATTTAATATGTAAACTGAAGCAGATGTGATGAACATGAATCTGAATGACCTTGGGGCTGGATTTTAAAAGCGAGTAAAAATTTTAAAGTTAAACGTTCAACCTAAGTTACATGTATGGTCCAAAACATAAAATAATAATAAAAAATATGTTACTTTATATATTGCACAAAAACAATTTCTGCCCTAACTCAGGTAACCTCTAGTTAGCCCAAGCACATTAGAGTACCCTAACTCGGGTGAATCCTAATTAGCCCACGCCCTAGTTAGGTTAAAATAACCTGAGTTTTTTTTACTGTATTTCAATAATCTTTGAGAAATTTCTATATCTGTTTATTGATAGTTCAAAACTAGCCAATTGGGAGTTGGATTACTCCAGCCCGCACAGATGTTTACTACGAATTGGGGACACTTCGCTCCGGCCACTTCGCTCCCGGCCCACTTTGCTCCTGGCAAATTTGTGAACGCATTTTTTGCGACGCTCTTAAAAATGGAAACCCTACATTTTCCTAAGCCTTAGCGAAACCTAAAAAACAAACAAATCTTTTTTGTGATAAATTTATAAAATTGGCCAATATAAGCCAAGAGCGAGGTTGGTCCTAGCAAAAAATAATAAATTTGCAAAAATTTCTTGGCAGCGAAATGGGTCAGCAGCGAAGTGGAGGGAGCAAAATGGGTCGTTTCCGTTTACTGCGTAATTCTATGCATGCATCCCTTCGCCAAAGGAAATAACCTGACATTTTTACAGTGTTTTAATTAACTTTCACAACTTTTTGAAGCATTGGTACTTTATATCGTGGTAAGTGGTGTGGTGGGTAGGGAAACCCCATTGACATTGATATTTGCTATATTCACCATATGAATGCATTCCTCCACCAAGAAAATAACCTGAGTTTTTTAATGTGTTTCTATATTATTTTTGAGAAATTCCTTCCGGTCTATACATAATTTATAGTAGTGAGTGATAGGCAGTTCCAGTTCCTGTTCCATATTTTTGGAAAATCTTAATTCCAGTTCCGGTTCCCGTTCCAATGTTCTGAGGGTTTTGCAGTTTTATTGGCAGTTCCGGTTCCGGGTTTCAGATGTTCCGAGAAAAATTTGAAATTCCAGTTCTGATTTCTGTTCCCGATTTTTGGAAAATCTCAATTCCGATTCCGGTGATCTGGAGGTTTTGCAGTTCCGCCCATCACTAATTTATAGTAATGGGCAATTCCGGTTGCGGGTTCCGGATGTTTTGGGCAAAATTTGAAATTCTAATTCCGGTGCCTGTTCTGAATTTTTCAAAAAATCTCAATTCTGGTTTTGTATCATGTTCCGGATTTTTGTAAAATCTTAATTCCGGTTCTGGTTTCAGTTCCGGTGTTCCAGGGGTTCTGTAGTTCCGTCCACCACTAATAATTTAATATAACCTAGTAAATTATGTGTTATGTAACCCCACCCATACAAATAATGGTGCAAATTGTGTTAAACATTACAATAGCAAGAAGTATATAAGTTAAAACGTTTATTGATAAAGACATCGTACATAAAAGCTTTCAGCTGTGTCTTCAGCCATTTTCAATTAATCAATCAAATTCCATCTAAATAAAATAATTATAAGTGAATTTACAAAAAAAACTACAAATTAAGAAATTAAATAATAAGTATTAAGGTCAAGTAAATAATACAAAATTAAAAGAATAGAAAAACAAACTAGTGAAATAAATTTACAAAACTTGATAAAACATACAAAATGAAGTAGAAGACTGTGATAAATTAAAAACAGATACAGAAGAATGTACGTTAAAAAGAAGAACATAAACTGCGCGAATTAAAACTGGTTATGGACTACCGACAGTTAGATAAACAATTAAGACAAAAGGAACATACTACTACGAAATATATTAAAAATGAAATACAATAAATTGCTAAAACAAGCTTAAATTAACACTAGAAACATTTTTATTTAAAACAGAGATGATAATAATAATAACAGTTAGATAATTCTTAAGCATATTGCATGAAACAACATAATCAAATACAACGGAATCTTTTGGAACAATCTTTTTACCAGTTTTGGAAGAGATTCCTATATGTTCTGAGATTCTAGTGCCAAGGTGGCGAACCGTTTGGCCGCAGTAAGTGGAATTGCACCCACTACACGTAAATTTATATACAACACTAGATCTCAAATCAAACGGGATCTTGTCCTTATATGGAAAAAAAGTTTGTTAAACGGACAGAATTTTTAAACACAATTTTAAGCTCAACTTGAAAGAAAAAACGGTAAAACAGTTTTTAAAGCTTAGAACTAACGCGTGCGGAACTAACACCAGTATATGGTAAAACAATATATAGTGGTATTTTCTCAAAAGTTAAAACTACATTGGTCTTAATAGAAAATACTTTACATGGAAACTTTCTTATACAAGAATCGATAAAACCAACAGGATAAGCATTTTTACATAAAAAGGATTTTAAAACTTGGATTTTTTATGAAACTGTGTATATGTTGATGAAAGATGAGAAGACCTATGCAAAAAATAAAAACAAGACTAAATTTACAAGAAACTGGAATAAAACATTCATAACTCAAAATAACGCCACTAAATGTCGGCTTCCTATACACAGTAAAATGTAAAAATATAAAAACATTGTTATTTCTACTGACAGACATATCTAAGAAAGGTAGAACAAATCCAGACTTTTTTTCACATGTAAACCTAATACATTTATGACGGGGATTTAAAAATTCTAAAAAAAGACTGACATGGGACTGAAAAAGAAATAGGATAAAACAACCATCAACGTATCTACGGTAAAAGAAGGCTTGAATTCAGTAGGATATTCATTTAACCAGATCTTCTCATGGTGACACATAAAAGCATTAGCAAGTGTTGGTCCTAGAGGCGACCCCATTGCTACTCCATCCAGTTCACGAAAAAGTTTGGAGTCAAAAAAGAAGATAGTGTTCTGAACAGCTTGTTTTATGAAATTTTTATGAACTTTTTCATTGGTAAAACCAGCAGGACAATTTCTAAAGGAATATTGGTGAAAAGAGATTCTACATCGAAACTGGCCATAAAAAGTTCATTGGACGGAAATTCTTCAGTTGATAAATTACAGATCTCTTTAGGAAAACAAAGAGTCCTTGACGGAATATTGGTTTGTTGTACATGCAAATAAACAGGAACAAGAAATTTGGCTAAACGATAAGACGCAGTTCCTATAGCTGATAAGATAGGGCGTAACGGAACATTATTTTTTTGAATTTTTGAAAGACCATAGAGTTTTCCTGGCAGAAAACCTATTCTTCAATTCAATAAAATTCTTCCTCAGTGATTACTTTTAGTTTCGAAAATCTCGTAGTGATAAACATAATTTGTCTTCATGATTCAAGACGAAATTAAATCTTTTGTCTCTTACAGAATTTTCCTTTATTTTAATTTCTTCGAAGTTACTGGAATCTGACAGAATATCAAACATTTTATTAAGATAAAGCGGACGATCAAGTAAAACCTCGGTGTTGCCTTTTTCAGATATTTGAATAATGAGATTTCTTGAGATTTTAAATATTCTAATGCTTCTAGTTCAACCTATGATAAAACTTGAGGACGAGATGAATCATTGTATTGATGAAATGAAGACATTGAAATTTGCTTGATAGACGTTTTGATAAAATCCCGGTTTCCTTTGTAGACGGGAAGTTTTTAAACTCATCTGTAAATTAATTCAAAAGGAAGGAAATGATCAGGTTTTGAAAGCTTTTTGAGAGGTAGCTAAGTCTGAGTCAACATTTTTGTTAGTGAAATGTGCTCGCTCAAAAAATGTTTAGTCTACATCATTTTTGTACAAACCTTAGTTTTCTTTAAATTTTTTAAACACTACTTTTAGGGCAACTTCCTCCCCCCAAACTTTGCCCCTCACGATGTTCATTTGTTGCGCCCATTCTGCGATTATTTTCGAGTGTTCTGGTTGCGACCAAATTTTTTGCCTCTCTGGAACAATTTCGAAAACAATGGCCCCAGAACCACCAATCACGCGGAGGGATTTCACCGTGGTCTTCATGATACCTTCAACGGCTATCATCCACAGAGTTTTATTCAGACTTTATTTTTACCCTGCAAAACCGCCATCTTGGGAACAATCTTGATGCTGAAAATGCTACCAACGATCCTGGTTTTATTCCCACGCCACAAAAGCAGGTTTTCGTTGATCTCAATAACCACATAGCGGCGGCCAAAGTTAATCTTAGAGACCACATGACCGCACGTGGAGGACGGGCCGATTTTGAGTTTGTCAACAACTTTTTAGATACCATTGGACACATGCTCGCACACCGTTAAATTGTCAAATCATAAATTTTTCACTTCTAGTTGGCCAGTCATTTGCTTTATATCAGTTTGCAATGTTTTTATTGTGTTTTGTTGTTATTTTTTTAAAAATATTTACGAATTTTTTAAACTCATACTGACCTGATCTGCAAAACTAAAATTGTTTTAAGGATTGTGTTGAAATGAGGATATCTTTTCTATCCAAATTTGCTCTTTTGTGTTGCTAAGAGTTAATTTTTAACCTAGCATCTAATTTATGTATAAATTCATATATTAATTTTTATATTTTAATTTGTCCGAATCGTTATGCTTTATAATATAGTTACGGTTAGTCATCAAGTTTATGATATTATGATATGAGGGAAAAATTATTTTGTAAATTGATAAAATTGTAAATTTAAATTGTGAATAATAAAAAATTAAGTTTATGTATGATTTAAATTGTTTAAGTTTATGCCCACTGAAATTCTATATGTATGCAGAGTTTAAAAACGGTTAGAAATGTCTAATGCTTGTTTTCACGAAATTAAAACTGTAAATCTCAGCTTGCGGAGAAAATATGAACAAAATATGAACAAAATTGCTATACAAAATATGAACAAATTTAGAAAGCCGTTAAAAATAAAACATCTAAAAAATATTCTCCCACAAAGAACATTTGGAATATGTAACATAATTTTTATAAAAATAAAAAAGAAGCGAACAGCACAAATACCATGCTTTTTGAGCTATAGCTTTTGAGTAAAAAATAGTTAAAATGTATGTTGTTTTTAAAGGTAAGTTTATATTTAATTATTTTTAAAAAATACTGTTTTTACCATACTTTAGTAAAAAAACTTTGAAAGCAGCAATTTTTATTGTAAATTATTTAGGTTTTTAAAACATAATTTTTTTTAAACATAAAACACTCATTTTGAAAAATTAAATAATAAATCGTATGAAATTTTTATTGTTTAAAAATATGTATTAAACAAAAAGTCTCTTGAAAAATAGTTGAAATTAAATAAAACAACCAACTATTGGTCATCATGTTTTTAACTCTTTAGAGCATGCAAAAAATTCTCTAAACTTATTTCCAGTAAAAATTTATTAGACGTAATACAAAGCCAAATCAATATTAATAATCAATATTAATAAGAAAACTCACACGTGTTATTTCTTTGTGCAGAGTAATTTACAACGTAAACAATGAACGCTGGTAACTTTTTTCCTACCTGGCTCACGCGCGGATAACCTTTTTCCAGGTAACCTTTTTCCGGGTAACCTTTTTCCGTGTAACTTTTTCAGTGAATCCCGCGCCACGTTCTTTCAGCCGTTTTTGCGACTGCATTTTAAAGCCCTGTTTTGCCGCTACTACTCCTACAATATTATTCCCACATATATGACCTGCTCGAGAATACTAGGACATTTTGAGGCTCGTGTTTATAAATTATATTTATCTTAATAATCTTGTTTTTTTGTATTTTGTTTTGTCCTGAAAAACGGAACTTTTTTAAAAAATACATTTACATCACATGTTTGATTTTAAAACAAATATGAACAACATAAATTCTAGCTTTAGCAAACGCATGATTTTTTAATACCGACGTGTTGTAGCCGTGGGACTGACATGTCGGTCGTGGGTCAGTCGTGTCGTAGGACCGTCGTGTGGTACCTTCTAGGTTCGAAGCCTCTAAAGCAACACGCAGGGAACTTGGAACCATCGGAAATTTTTTGGAATTTAGATCTATGAGCAATGGAAACTTGGACCCTTTAAAATGGTTTAGGATTAGATTTAGGCTTCACTTGTGTTTAAGTAAACTTTTAGCGATTATTACTTTCAACTCCAAGTTCCCAAGTTACGGTTCCAAGTTCTCCAATTACGGCTTTACGTTCCCTATTTTTGGTTCCAATTTTCAGCTCCATGTTTTTTCAGCTTCATCAACTTTAAATTCCCTTTTACGACCTTCGTGTCGCGGGATCGTCATGTGATGCAATAAGAAATAAATTCACTCACTCAAGTGTTTAGAATTTCATAATCGTTCCCTTATTATTCTTTTCTTAAAATTATTTTTGTTAAGAAGGTTTATTTAAGAGTTGTGAACGAGCGGGGCCGGGCCGGACCGGACCGGGAAAAACTATCCCGCTTAAAAACCGGGATATTCTTTCCCCCCTCTTTCTTATATTGTTGTTCGTTTGTTATGAATTTTAGATTGATTTTAAGGTTTTGCTTAGGCTGCATAGGGAAACTAAGGTTTAAAATGGTTAAAGTAGTTCATGGGTTTTATCTGAATAATTTTATGAATTTATGAAAGTATCATGATAACAAAATACCATTTTAATTTAATGACGTTTTTGAAAAATGCGCAGAATTAATATTATAACCTTTATGCAAATTTTTGAAGAAGGGAAAGAATATCCTGGGATAGTATTTCTCCCCCCCCCCCTTCTTTTTTCCCCCGGAAGATCTATCCCGGTAAAAAGCCGGGATAGTTTTTCCTCCCGGAAAAACCATCCCGCTAAAACACCGGTTAATTCTTTCCCCCCTCGGTAAATTCTTTCCCCCCGGAAAGAATATACCGGTTAATAACCGGGATATTCTTTCCCCCCTCTTTTTTATATTGTTGTTCGTTTGTTATGAATTTTAGCTTGGTTTTAAGGTTTTGCTTAGGCTGCTTAGGGAAACAAAGGTTTAAAATGGTTAAGGTAGTTCATGGGTTTTATTTCAATAATTTTATGAATTTATGAAAGTATCATGATAACAAAATAATCATTTTAATTTAATGACGTGTTTTTAAAGAATGCGCAGAATTAATATTATAAACTTTATGCAAATTTTTGAAGGGGGGAAAGAATATACCGATAAAAACTTTCCCCCTGATTATAACGCTAAAATAGAAAATTACAAACAAAATTAAAATCGTAAGTAAACATGTTTTAATTGAATTTATTACACAAAAATTGGTATTTGAGCTAATAAAGGTACAGCTATTCAAACTATTTTTAAAAATTCTAAGTTTATATGATTTTAAAATTAAAAAGCATGGGGAAAATGTATCCCGGTATATTCTTTCCCCCGGAGAAAGAATTTACTGAGGGGGGAAAGAATATCCCGGGATAGATTTTCTGGGGGGAAAAACTATCCTGGGATAGTTTTTCCGGGGGGAAAATTTTTTAGGGGGGAAAGAATATCCCTTGACACCGGCCGAGATTTTTAAAAATTTTGTTTACAGGCCCATTTTTTTCTGTTGCTTTTTTCGGGCAAAAAAAACTTCAGATCATTTACAACTTTGGCTAGTTTCAAAAAGCTTTAAACAAAATGTTTTCAAAAGGTGATTTTATAACAACAAAGGGCTGAAAAATGTTATGTTCACCTTTAAATTCCAGCCCCAAGGTCCTTCAGACTTTTAGCTCCAGGCTTATCAGATCTGCTTAAATTTACATATTAATAGAATATTTAAATTCTTTTCGGAAAATTTCATTTTTAAATTCTTTAATCTGACGATAATAATAAATAAACATTTATATAAATTAGCATAAATCGACACTGTAGCATTTGAAATTTTTCCAGCTGCTTTGGAATGTTTATAAAGATATATTTATAAATAATTACTGCATATTTAAAGACTAAATTTTTTGAACAATTATTTATAGGCAAATAGAATCTAGCCGGGATACATGTATTTGCAGTATTGAATCGACTATTGAACAACAAAAACATTAAAAATTTTTCACTAAAGTGGATTAATAATAGAGATTAAAAACTGTATTTTAATAATTATTTATCAAATTACTTAATTTGTAACCTAAATGCAAATTTTTTAACGGCTAAAGTGGGTTAATTTTTGTATATTTTGTGAAAAGATGGAATTTAAAAAAAAAATCTGCGTTGTGTTTTGAAAATGTCATAAGCGGTGAAAATTAACGAGGGTTAATTTTGTTTTGTTTTAATTTTGGTTAATTTTCAAAACGTGAAAATTAACATAAAATAAAACTATTTTGTGTGGTTTCTTAAAAACAAGTTTTGAACTGAAAGATGAGTTTTTACGAAAAATTTCCGGATCCTCTACAGGGTATTTTGTCCAAAATAAAAACATCTGTTGCGTTTAAATTTTCTTGAATTAACATGGAATGCATTAAAAGCATTAAGGCTGGTTCATACCTATGTAAAAACGTCCTTTGGACAAAGTCCAAAAGACAAAACCAGTGTATAAACGTATGTAAAAACGTCCGGACAAAGTCCAAAGGACGTTTTTACATAAGTATGAAATTAGCCTTATTAAAATTTTAAAAAACGTAATAAAAATAAATTTAATAATAAAATCTTTATCATGCGTAGCGCGGGAACGCCACGAAGCGATTTAGCTTTACGGCGCCGCGCCAACGATTATTGGAAAACGTTGATGAATTTTAAAATTCAGAACCTTCTTCTTTTTCTTCTTTTTATCATAACTCTCATATTTTAAGAGTTTTATTCCTTCATAACTACTACTTCAAAAAAATCAAAATTGGATTGATAGGAGGACCAAAAGAATTATCTAACTTTTTTATGAGTCACTTTTTTAAATTATCTTTTTAGTATTCGATTTATTGCTCAACATGATAAATTAAAAAAAGAGGCCAGTGAAACTTCACGCTGGAGTTCTTAGGAGCATGATACAATAAAATAATATAACATTTTCAGTCTTCTTTTGCAGTGATTTGTTCCTTGTTTTTTCGTTGTTCTAAACAGGCGCCGTTCGTCTTATCATTTCCTATCAGTTGATCACTCTGATGGCGCTGGATGTCTTTGTTCCCGCCCGTTAGATTCTCCGGACCGTATATCTCCCAGCTTCGATATTTGTTAAAATCCACTGTTCTGCTGCTGCTAGGCTGTTTTTGACCCGATTGGAAGCCTGCAAAATAACTCACACAGTTAATATCTGTTAACTTAAGTTTTGTTTAATTTAAGTCTGAAGTCTTTGTTTTATTTAACTATTAAGTATGTGTCCAATTTAACTCTTAACTCTTTGTTTAATTCTTGGCTCCCCTACATTAAATATTCGGGACTGTAAAACTCCTAGCTTCGATATGTGTTAAAGTCATAGTTGTAATGCTGCTAGCCTGTTCTTTACTCAAATGGAAGCCTGCAAAACTAATCGCACAGTTAATAATTGTTAATTTAAGCTATGTT